>JABUQX010047993.1:42500-48301 GCA_015478945.1 Trachelipus rathkii
TATATATATATATATATATATATATATATATATATATATATATATATATATATATATATATATATATATATATATATATATATATATATATATATATATTAGGTTATTGACAAAAAAAAATTTTTTAGCCTGTATTAGAAATCAATGAACTTTTTAATAATGACAATAATGACAGAAAATGACAATTATTTCGTTCAATTCATAAAAAATGTTCCGCACCAATGACAATGAAAATTCTGAAACTTAAGTACATTCAGCACAGTCAAAATGTATTAGTTGCAATAAGCTTCAGATTCAAATATTTATCTGTTTTGCATTTCTGGTACAGTTCTTCCATTAATTTCACCTCTCGTTCGGCACAAATATTCGTCTGTGGTATATCTACAACGGATCTGTCAACATTCCAGTGAGTTACAAAGCACTTCATGGCTGCAGAGCAATTTAATTCGGAAATTCCATCCATCAATTTCTGGTGAATCTGTGCGTTGAACATTTGGTTAGAAAACCAGGCTTCCTGCCATGCATTTGAGATGAAAGCGCACGGTGTTTCCAGTGAAATTCTCCATTTAGGAAGGAGGAAGTACGAAATAAGAGCATATAAAGCACGTGAATTCCATCTGGCATTGTGAAGAGACGGTAATTTTCTCCAATTAATTACGGGGTACGCACTAGTTTCTTTAAGGAAACTGAATGCTCTACATAACTCATACAGAAATCTAAAATCATCTCGCCAACCTGAATTTTGAATAATTATCATTTCACTCTCTGGCTTGTAGGACTGCTGCAAGACATCGTATTGTTTTACCACTTCGTCCACGAATTCATAGTTGAGAGTTGGTTTGGTAGAAGAAATTGGATTAAAGAAGTCTAACACATGCTTTAAAATTCTATCAAGAATATGATGCTGGCAGCCAATGTACTGTGGCTGATCAAATCCTCATGTGACCATTTCAGTTTTTAATTTTTGAACAATTCCATTCACTCGTCCAGTATTTATTGCTGTTGTGTCACATACGATCATTTTGAAGTTCTTCCATGCATCAAATTGATTCAGCAAACTTTGCTGTGCATTAAAAATATCCTGTGATAATCAACATTCACATTTTACTATACCTAATTTCAATCCTCTAAGATTACCACTTGATACTCGTGATTTGCAATTCGCTTACCGTCAAAATGAAGGCAGAAATATTTCTCTTCTTGCAAAATAGATTTTATTTTACGCTTCGCATCTTCGCCACTTCTTATAACAGCTCGCCAAACACCTGACTGTGATGGTGTTGGAACACTGATTCCATCTTCGGCTAGACTGGAGCAGCAGCTTTATTACTTGAAAGAGATTTTTGTCACCAACTTAGCTGCCAGGGTTGCGGAGTCGGAGTCGGAGTCGGAGTCGGAGTCGGTAATTTTCAAGAGGTCGGAGTCGGAGTCGGAGTCAGAGTCGGAGTCGGAGTCGGTAGCTTTCAAGATAGAGTTGGAGTCGGAAAATTTTAAACTGACAAAGTTATAAATTGTGACTCTGTGAATGACTTCAATCACTTCATGCAAGTTTATTGACTTTCGACTTCCACATCACAAAATGCAATTGCAAACTTCGAAGATTTTTAACCAGCACCTTATGTTTCAATTTGGATTATATTCTAATAAATTCAACCTTCAACCTTATACCATCTATATTTAAGATACTGAAGGAATAAAAGACTCCATGGTATGAAGAGAAATTTCTCTCATTGACAATGATATTATACTAGCTGTTGTTTATATTGATCCAATCTACAGGGTAAGCTTAACTGAAGAACAACAACAAAAAGCTAAATCTGCACTTTAGGGTTGCAGGAAGTTCAAGAAGAAAAGGATACATCTAAACATGTTGTAAGTGATGAAACTACAACTATCTCCGTTACTACCTTCTCAAGTCATTCTTCAGAAAGTTCAGAAGATTAGTATGAAAAGCTTCTAGATATTAAAGAGCTTAGTCGAAAGCGTCGATTGGTTCAAGAAAAAGGTCAAGGTCCTTCCTAATCTTTGTACACAATATTCCATAACTTTAAATAAAATTTCTTTGCTGCACTGAAAGAAGTTGAAAATTTTTATGTAACTTCGAAGAGTATCAAGACATTGTACAAGAAGCTGAAATTGCTGTTACTGCTCTACCTCCAACGCAAGTTAGCGTGGAACTGCTTTTTCTGCTCTTCGCATTATAAAATCAGACCAAAGAGGAAAAATGAAGGAGAACCTGGCAGATGCTATTCTATTTTTAAGAACTAATCATTCAATGAGTAGATGATATTAGATGTAAGTTCATGTAACTAAGTAATGTAGTAGTTTATATATATATATATATATATATATATATATATATATATATATATATATATATATATATATTATATATACTCTTTCTATATATTTTTTTATATATATATATTATATATATATATATATATATATATATATATATTTTTTATATATATATATATATATATATATATATATATATATATATATATATATATAAAGAAAAAAAAATATTATAATATATATATATATATATATATATATATATATATATATATATATATATATATATATATATATATATATATATATATATAATCCGTAGACCCCTTCCCTAAATTATTTAAGTTATCAAAATTTTTTGATGGCTTAAGTCTCTTAATTATAATTTTTAATAATAATAAAAATAATAGTTAATCAAAGCAAATTAAGAGTATATGTTTTATTAATAGAAATGAGGAAACATATTTGTAGTTGGTGAAGATTTCTTAGTTGAAGTGGCTGTTGTTCCATATATATATATATATATATAGGCGGTATATATATATATATATATATGTTATTTTTTTATTATTTTTTTATATTATATATATATATATATATATATATATATATATATATATATATATATATATATATATATATATATATATATATATTTTTTTTTTTTTTTTCTTCCTCTCCCAGGAAGGATTCTTTATCCTGTCAGCCGCGCAAGCATCTTTCTCCAGACGTCCCTCTCCTGCACTGTTCCTCTTCTCTTCAGCGCTCTAGAGAGTCCTCCACCGATTCCGCCCATCTCTTCTTCGGTCTTCCCCTTGGTCTTCTGCCCTCTGGTGTCCATTCCCATCTTCTTTTCGGCATTCTCCTGCTCCATCCTCTCCAGATGTCCCCACCATCTCAATCTCCCCACATCCATCTTCAGTGTCATCTTCTTCACACCTATATCTTCTCTAATAACTTCATTTCTTATTCTGTCTCTCTTACTCTTTCCAATCATAGTTTTTAATATCCTCATCTCCGCCGCTTGTATTCTACTCTCCTCTCTTCTCGTTGTTGTCCATGTTTCCGCTCCGTACAGCAGTGTGGGAGTCAGTATGCTGTTAAAAATCACTTTTTTAACCTCTATTCCGATGTTTCTGTCTTTCATCATGGGGTATACCGCTTTAATAACTAATTCATACTTTTCCATTCTTTGAGTAATCTCTTCTCCACTTCCTCCTTCTGTTAAAACACCCTCCGAGATAATTGCAGGTACCACCTTCACCTCCTCCTCTATCACCATCATTCTCATCCCTCCTCATTTCCTCCGGTTACTTAATATCTCTGTCTTCTGTATGTTCATCTTCATCCCTGCTTCCTCCAACTCCTCCGCAAACAACTTCACCACCTCTCGAATCGCCTCCTCTCTCTCGCTCCAACATGCCAGATCGTCCGCATATGCTATTATGTCCCCTCAAATTCTCCCAGTCATAGGAACATGATACAAGTCTATAAAATATTTACCACGGACAGTTTTTCTAGGGGACACAATAAGAAATGTAGGAAGACGTGTAACCTTGATTCATTCTGTAATAGTGTTTAAAAATTTTTGAATGGTTTCCAGCAGGAGTTTGTTGAGTGTGACTCACTTGCAACATTAAAGAAAGGATTGGATAGGTATATGGATTGTTTGTGCATCATATATTATATTCTGACGTAGCCAAAGTGGCGGGTTTTTAGTTAGTTATTAAAGTAAACCGCATGTTGTAGCTACCAGTATTACAATAAACTTATTAAAGCTTGTATTGTGGTTAGCATGAACCTTAGCTAAAGATTTTACTTTTGGTAGTAGTTGGCGTATATATTATATTGACCTTTGTTTAAGAAATTGACAGGCCTTAGGGTGTGGTGTAGGTTGTGTTTGTCGCATGGGCATGTATTTGATAAATATTTAGTTGACTAGGACAGTCTCGATAGGTCCATGTTGCCTCTAACTGGTTCTTTGTTTTCTTATCTCTATCTGAGGTAATACTACGAACTTTGATATAAATATTAACTTTCTGATTGGACAACGATATGATGGTGTAAAAGTAATGAAGAAATGTTTTAGAGGTGTTTAAGCTGTCGAAAATATCCAGCGGCGTTAGATGTTCATCACTGTTCACATTCATGTGAAGTACAACTTATTAAAAACTTTATGGCACATCGAATGCAACTATATGCTATTTTAGATTGCCAAGGCCGACTACTATTTTAAAAGAAAAAAAGAAAAGATTTTCCCAGACACAAAATGGACAAAGCTCTCACGAATGGGCGACACAAGGTAGGTGGAAAATTTCGATGGATTGTTACGACCTAATGAAATTTTTAAAGCATTGTTGAAGCTTAAGAGGAGCTTCAATGGATCAAGATATTAACCTTTTATAAAAACTTAGATCTTTTCAAGTCTTTAAGCAAAAGCAAATTTGTTATAAGTTTATTTATTTATGTCTTTAACTTTATTCTCAAACACTCTTTCATTATGTATTACATTGCATTCTCCATAATTAGTGACAGCAATGTGATGTTTGTTTAGAAGGGTTTTCAAGCAAACATCAACGAAACATTTTCAAACATTTTTTAAGTTGCAACAGAACTTCTGCTTTCTGATAATGAAGAAATTATAATGCCTCTTGTGAGAATCAATTTAAAATGAAAAGATATAGGGCAATTACAATTTATACTCTTGATGATTTTTCAAACCATTTAGAGACGCGAATCAAAGATCCATACTTACTAATCTTTATAAAGTTACTTATTTCATCGACATCTATCCAAAATTTTGCTAATTTTGGAAATAAATTTGATATGTGCAGTCATATTTAGATTGTTAAGGATTTTAGCATTTACCTCACTCAAAATGTGAAATCCAAAACAATATTTCACTACTCTGAAAAGGCTCAAAGCAAACTTTTTCAATTCTACATGAGAAGAAAATCTAGCAGAACTGGCTTTAATGAGTGTTCATCATAGCTTCACAATATAAATGAAGGAAGTTATCAATCATTTTGCTGTTAAGAGATCAAAATTAAGAATTTTTTATATGAATAAAATTATCTTTTTTTTATTTTCAAATTATTATTAATGTTCCATTATTTTATTCCCTTTTATTGAAGTAATATATATATATATATATATATATATATATATATATATATATATATATATATATATATATATATATATATATATATATATATATATATATATATATATATATATACATATATATTATTATATATATATATATATTATATATATATATATATATATATATATATATATATATATATATATGTTATATATATTATATATATATATATATATATATATATATATATATATATATATATATATAAAATAATTTATTTATATATATATATATATATATATATATATATACTGTATATATATATGAGTTATGCACGAAAAACGCGAAAGGTTTCACGATAAATGCGAAACTGGTTAAAAACACCCAAATC
>JABUQX010047994.1:0-7500 GCA_015478945.1 Trachelipus rathkii
ACATATTCAAGACATTCTCAATCAATATATCTGTTGACTAAAGACTCCACGATAACATCTGAATATTGGTTTAATCCATGACTTGGTAGCCCGACTCCAATTTTTGCTAAGATTTTTCTGGTTTTATTTCTCTGTAATGGGATTTTCTTTATCCTTAAAGGAGATACGATCTTATTCTTGTATATGTCAATTTTATTATGAGTAGATTCAAAAGAAAGGAAGTAATAATGTTTTTTTTTTACAATTTAAAAACAAAACAAAAAAAAAACACTCATTTTGAGATATATCATAAATATATTATCATTTCGTATAGATTGATGTTTTATTACACACGATTGATGGCATGCAGACTTCATTATATATGGTTATATATATATATATATATATATATATATATATATATATATATATATATATATATATATATATATTTATATAAAATATATATATATATTTATATATATATATATATATATTAGTGATGCAGCAGATATCAATTTTTTTCGGATCCGCGGATGCGGATGCGATGCGGATGTTTGATTTTTAACATCCGCGGATGCGGATGCGATGCGATTTGATATATATATATAGTATATATATGAGCAGGTATATATATATATATATATATATATATATATATATATATATATATATATATATATATATATATATATATATATACCGATCTAATCCTAACCGTGAAGAACCACTCAAGGAGCTCATCTTTATCTCTATACAAAATTGAAACCACGGTTTAATTCAGCAGTATTTACATCTATATATAAGAGAAATATATATATATATATATATATATATATATATTATATATATAGTTAGTATATATAAATATATATATATATATATATATATATATATATATATATATGTATATATATATATATATATATATATATATGTTATATATATATATATATATATATATTTATTTATATATATATATATATATATATTATATATATATATATATATATATATATATATATATATATATATATGCAAAAGTGGGCGTGGCCTAACCACAATCTATTAATATAATTGTTAACAGGGTGTGGGACGGGGACCCAACTCAAATGCACTCCACCAACCTCTTTCCCCAACCTCCGACTAAATGAAAGAGATTTTACAATGGATTTATACTTTTTGCACTAGTATTGAAATTCAAATATAGAAGGTTGTGCCTTGAGAAACATCAATTCTTCTGCTGAGAGTCCAGCATTGCTAATTTATTATATATTAGCCCCAAAGGTCGCTAAATACTCTCTCACTTGGAAACACTAGTTGGGGACAACTAAGCATTTCCTTGCAAGTTTTCTCAAGCATGGGTAAACATTTTTGCTTAACTTTCTACCAACTAATAGGATCATTTGTATCTAGTCGTCGTTTTTTTGGGTGATAGTTTTCAATCATTTTCACTCACATCTTTTGGTAATGCGTGTTTCTTTATCAACACTACTGGACTGTAGAAATTATACCAGTGAATCTGTTATTATTTACTTCTAGAGGTGTTGGTTCTGTAGATTTCGTTTTTTTCCTTTTAATGGGTGGCAAATTAATAGACTGTTCGAATTGAGTTTTTTCAACTGCAATACAAAATGATGAGGTGATTTAACTTGTTCTAATATTGTGTTCCAAAAATTTGAATCTTATAACGGGATCTAGGTAAGTTGCAACAGATGATATCCTCAATCCTAATAAAACCAAAACGTGTTTTTCTAGCTCTGCTCCTAACTTTTATTACATCTTTCATTCTTTTTAATTCGTAATAAAACCGTCATCATTTTCCTTTGAAGAGATGGTTCAAAAATGCTTCCTTAGTGTTGAGATTAATGGTATTATTCGAGACAGGAGCTGTAGAGGCGCTAATGTTTTTGGCATTCCTAATCTCATGTAACTCTGTTGACTCAAATTATTATGAACTTCATGCTGCGAAATCATGAGTCTTAATTACACAGTTGAGTCGAGTCCCATGTCTCTCATTTAAAGTTTGCGTTCAGATTCATCTTTAAGTATTTTTATTATAAAATTCTTTATCAAATCTCGTAATAAGGCAACATCTGCAACACCTCGCAGGGGCAGCGCGATGCATGTGGATCTTTTTAAAAATGGCGGGTGCTCCGTGGATGTGGGTGGGGGTGCGTATGTTGTTTCTGTATCACTAATATATATATATATATATATATATATATATATATATATATATATATATATTATATATATATATATATATATAATTGTTAGTATGTCCTTATTTATACATATATATATATATATATATATATATATATATATATATATATATATATATATATATATATATATATATATATATATATATATATATATATTTTATTTTATATTGTTTTTATATATATATATATATATGTTATTTATTTACATATTATTATTATTATAATATATTAGTTATATATATATATATACATATACATATATATATTATTATTTTCGTCATATACATATATATATATTATTATTTATATTTATATATATATATATATATATATATACAGTATATATATATATATATATATATATATATATATATATATATATATATGATAAAGCTAAATACATATCTTTATAATATATATATATATATATATATATATATATATATATATATATATATATATATATATATATATTGTAAGCGTTAATTGAACCGTCAGTGTTGAAATTAAGAACTCCACGAGCGAAGACGGATTTTATCAATTTTGGAATAATTTTTATTTAACAATATTTATTTAGTTTAAAAATAATTTCGTCCGAAATTATTTAATGCAAAATGTGGGAATATATTATTTTATTAAAACGAAATTATTTTATGAAAAAGAAAGGGTTAAAATGTGACTTCGCTCATCGATATCTCGGATACCGTGAGAATGTATAAATACAAGGTGTTTGGTTCCCACGAGGTCGATCGTCGTCTGTGGGCCTGTTGTTTGTTTTTATTTTTTAATTGAATCATATATTTTCTGACGCTGAACACAGAAATGACTTTCATTTTTTTCTATCATCGACACTTTGAGAGTTATTGCAATACCACGGTAAAATTGATTTTTTTTTATACTATGACAATACTTAATTTTTGGCATTTTTATGGTTTGTTAATGAATTACACTGTAGGTACTTATTACAATTTTTTATTTGAAGGTTTAAATTTACTAACAGAAACTTAAAAAAAACTTTTTACTTGATAAGATACATTTTAATATTTCCAAAATATAAGTCAATGCTTTAATATGCCAGAAACATGCTTACTTTGCATTTAAAAGGGCTTTGTGGATCGTTCTTTTCTCTTGTGAGTCGATTTGGTCACTCTTATCAAAACCACATATAATCACCCATCATGGCACTATCCCAACGTCCCTGGTAAAGCCTTTCCATTGTCTGAATACTGTAAGAGAACCAAGTAAATTGAATACTTAGTTCCCTCACAATTCTTTGGTGGAAATGTTGCTTAGACTAATATAATATCCACATACATAACAAAATGAATCTGGCAACGTTTTACACTGTCTACTTGTAATTTTATTAATGTTTATTATATTATTACTAATATTCTGAAAATTATAAAAGATATTTAAATTTGGTACCTCACCTTCAATATTAATGCACTAAAATGTAGTTAAATCAATGGTATATATATATATAAAGAGTATATATATATATAGTATATATATATATAAAGAGAAGTATATATGTTTCTATATATATAGGTTATATATATATATATATATATATATATATATATATATATATAGATGAAAATAATAGCTTAAATCGCTATGAATTTATTATAATAAAGTATGCCTTTAGTGGAATTAGTATCAGGAGATTTCAGAAGAAAATTTTCTAAATATTATTATTTATAAAGTTGTCTGCTTTCAGATGTATGTTACACAGACCTATAACATACATCTGAAAGAAGGTCACGATTCGACCGAAAGCTAATGTAACTTTATAATTTATAAATAATAATATTAGAAAATTTTCTTCTGAAATCTCCTGATACTAATTCCACTAAAGGCATACTTTATTATATATAAATAAATATATATATATATATATATATATATATATATATATATATATATATATATATATATATATTTATATATATATATATATATATATATTGTTATATATTATATATATATATATCTATATATATATATATTATATATATAAATATATGTGTATATATATATAGTTAGCATATATATATATATAGCAGTAGTATATATATATATATATATATATATATATATATATATATATATATATATATATATTATATATATATATATATATATATATATATATATATATATATATATTAATGTTCTTAAGCATGAAATCCCCATAAAACATTAATGGCAACTAACTTTTACACAGCGCCATGCCGGTAACCACCCTACAAAATGAGAAGATGCCAATAATTACTTCCTGCTGTCGTAACACAAACACGGTCGATGCTGGAGAAAAACTAAAAACATATTTTTAATTTGCATAAAAAAACTGAATAAAAAACAGTAAAAAAATCAGATGAAACAAAAAAATATTTTTTTTGTAACTGTAACCACCATACAAAATGAGATGCCAATAAATACTTCCTGCCGTTGTAACAGGAAAACGGTCAATGCTAGAGAAAAACTAAAAACGTATTTGAAATCTGCATAAAAAATAATAAAAAAATCAGAACAAACAAAAAAAATTTTTTTTTGTAACATTGTGTTATTTGAAGTGATCTGTAATTATCAGAAGATAAATCACTCAACGTGATTAAGAATCCCTGTTCAGAAGGATTATTTGAAGCGATCTGAAATTATCAGAAGAGAACATCCATTTGTGAAGATTATAGCACTTCGACTACTGAAAACGACTTGTCATACGGATTGTATCCACGAATAGAGAGAAGACATCTGAAATTTGGGAACTCTATTGAGAGATTAATTGTGAAGTTTATCTACTATTGGATAACTAGAAGGTTTTGGTCCCAGTGTGAGGACATATATGAGTCTATACAATCATTGAAGAGAAGAAAGAAAACACACTGGTTTTTTATAGACTCTGTGATTTTATAGATTGTGGTTTGAGGAAGGAAACCATACACTAGACAATCATTCTCTGTATATCTATTTTTATATTAAACGAACTCCCTGAATTGTCACGCTTTTTTATTTGTTTGTGATCCAATCTTGTGACAATAAATTGGCGGCCTGTGTCCGGAATTGCTTCTGAAAGAAGTGAAAAGAAATAGATAGTGTTTCTGAAAGAAGAGAAGCGAAAATCTTAATTTATGTCATGAAGGTCAGGCCATCACCTTTGAAGGATTAATTTACGTTATTGGTTATCCCAGCAGAAGAACTGGAAGGTACAAATGTACAAGGATTAATTTAAGGTATTGGTTACCCCAGCAGAGAAACTGGAAGGTACAAGTGTACAAGGATTAATTTACGTTATTGGTTTTCCCAGTAGAGGAACTGGAAGGTACAATAGTACAAGGATTAATTTACGTTATTGGTTATCCCAGCAGAGGAACTGGAAGGAAGGAAGAAAAAGAAGCCGCTAAAGAGGCAGCAGAAAGAGAAGCCGCCTGAGAATCAGCGCAAATAGAAGCCGCTAAAGAAGCAACAGAAAGAGAAGCCGCCAGAGCTAAAGAGGCAGCAGAAAGAGAAGCCACTAAAGAAGCAGCTGAAATAGCCAAAAGATGCCCAGAGACAACATGAACTCGAACTCAGAAGACTTCAATTGCAAGCGGGCAATGCTGGTTCTCAGTATGTCACAAATAACAAGGATGTTAAGGAAAGAGTACCTAAACTCCTTCCCTTTGCCAATAAAATGGATGAAATTGATTGCTACCTGGAGCGATTCGAGGGGTTTGCAGAAATCAACGAATGGGGTAGAGTGAATTGGGCTTCCTACCTCAGCGCTTTGTTAACAAGGAAAGCATTCCGAAAGAAGATTCTAACGATTATGACAAATTAAAGAATGCCCTTCTTTTATGCTATAATCTAACGGAAGATGGTAATTGGGTAAAGTTCAGAAGTGCAAAGGCGTACGAGGATGAAAGACCTATTCAGTTCATCGACAGACTGAAAAATTATATGATTAAGTGGACTGAGTTAGTGGAAATCAATAAAGATTTTAACGATATAATAAACCTGCTAGTATCTGAACAGTTCTTGAACACATGTTCCAAGGAATTAGCAACATTCTTAAGGGAAAGAAAAGTTAATAAGTTGGATGTAATAGCATAAGAATCAGAAAACTACCTACTTGCCCATAATAAAATCATGTTTCCGGTAATGAACAAAAAGGACACGAAGGGGAAAGGAAAAAAAGACTCGTACAAAAATAACCGCGACGTGGAGATGTCAAAACCCCAACCAACTTGTTTCAAATGTGGCAAGAGAAGACATAGAGCTATGGAATGCAGGAGCCATACCACCTACAGGAGAGATAGTCAGTATAAGAACTATAATAATAGCCGCGTGAATAATTGGAGAGAAGGCTCGAAGAGAGTGGCTGTAGCCATAACAAACTATAATGATAACGCGGCGTGACGGAGTGAAACCCGTACCTTTGACACCCTATCAAGAGTTGAAAATCAGGAATGCTGCTATATGTATTATGTCTTGAAGTATGTCAACAAAGATAACGTAATCACCATTGCTTGTGGCAAATTCGATACCTGTTATCAGGAGAGCTTTGCGATGAAGAGTTACCGAATGAATGGCGAATGTTCAAAAATAATATGATGCCCGTAGTAAATGGAAAAATTAACGGAATTGTTGGTAATGTAATGAGAGACACAGGTTGCGATAGCGTCCAGGGTTGTGGAGTCGGAGTCGGAGTCGCGGAGTCGGGGAGTCGGTAATTTTGAAGAGGGTGGAGTCGGAGGTCGGAGTTCGGAGGCGCCAATTTTGAAAAGGGTGGAGTCGGGAAGTCGGAGTCGGAGTCCGGAGTCGTGAGTCGGAGTCGGAGATTTTCAAGAGTCGGAGTCGGAGTCGGTAATTTTGAAGAGATCGGAGTCGGTAATTTTCAAGAGGTCGGAGTCGGAGTCGGAGTAGGTAACTCGGAGTCGGAGTCGGAGTCGGAGTCGGAGTCAGAGTCGGAGTGGAGTCGGTAACTTTCAAGATAGTAGAGTTGGAGTCAGAAAATTTTGAACTGACCAAGCTATGAATTGTGTTTCTGTGGGTGACTTCAATCACTTCATGCAAGTTCACTGACTTGCGACTTTCCATTATCTCAAAATTGCAATTGCAAACTTCGAAGTTTTTTAACCTGCACCTTATATTTCAATTTGAACTATATTCCTAATAAATTCAACCTTCAACCTTCTGTCTATTACCATCTTGATATTATAAGATGCTGAAGAATAAAAGGGACTCCATGCGTACGAAGAAGAAAATTTCTTCTCATTGACAATGATATGATACTAGCTGCTGTTTATAT
>JABUQX010047994.1:10000-22500 GCA_015478945.1 Trachelipus rathkii
AAAATTTTCAACAAAATTTTTTTTTTTGGAAATTTTTGAAATTTCTTTTTTTTTACAAAAACATTATATAAGTAAAAAAGATGTTATCCTGCCCGGCTATACAAGCCCAGAAAATTTGATATTGATCGGACAAGTAGAAAAAAGACTATATCAATATTCCACTTTTCCAAAAATAATGTTGTTTTTTTTGAAAAGTGATATTTATTTTTTTTTTTTATGTATCATTATTGACATCAAATTTTCGGAGCTTATATTATAGTCGGGCGAGATGCAGCATCTTTTTTACTTAGATTAATTTTTTGTTTATACTCAAAAGAAAAAAATTTAAAAATTTTCACCAAAATATTCGACTACATTATGCTCTCTAAAAATTTCATCCAGATCGCTTATGAGAAGAAAAAAAGTATCGCAATTTTTTCATTTTTAAAAAACCAAAAAAAGTGGATTTTGAATTTAGACATTGCAAAGCACAAATTTTAAAAAATCAAATACTTTTTCGTGCATTTTGTAGGTAATGGACCTATCTATGATTATTTCAAGTTTGAAGTCATTTTCGAAAAATTGTAGAGTTTAAGCCAAAAATGTCAAAAACATAGTTTTGGAGAAATGAAAATTCCGAAAGAATGACTACGGAACACAGAAAACACTCGAAAACGACGTTTAGGAGTTCAGAAAAAGCTACAGTTTGCGTCTTTCCCATCAAAATTGGCGCAAAAATTAATAATTTTATGTCCAATTTTTATTGTGGTGAAAATTGGGCTCAGCCCGAAGAAAATATTGGACCCTGCACTTATTATAACTATATGTATATATATATAATATTATATTATATATATATATATATATAATTATATATATAATATTTATATATAATATATATATATATTACTATTACGTATACTATATATATATATATATATATATACAGTTAAATATATATGTATACATATATATATATATATATATATATATATATATATATATATAATATATATAGTATATATATATATATATATATATATATATATATATATTATATATATACTATATATATTATAATATATATATATATATATATATATATATATATATGTATATAATAATATATATATGATATATTACTACTACTCATATACTGTATATATTATTATATTCTCCCTACTCACTATATTACTACTACTATATCATATATACGTATATATAGTTGTATATATCAGTATATGTAATATACCCTATCCTATTATAGTATCATATAGTGTAGTATTACAGTTAAATTATATATATATATATATACAAACATATAAAAATACGTACACGTATGGTTATATAAAGTTTACGTCAATAAATAAAGAACACATATTGTAGTACATAGTTACTATATACTATCATATAGTATATATATAATTATATATATATACTACTATATACTGATAACTATACAGTCTAAATATATATATACTATATCATATATATATACCGGACTACGTACTTAATACCCGCTACGTATATTATATAGTACTCTATAGTATATAATATATATACTATATCATGATCCAGCTATGATGTAAATACTATAAATATATTATAATAATTATCTCATATTACTATACTATACCTAACTATAACTATACAGCTTATATATATATATAATATATATATATATACACTATATAATATATACTAGTATATACTAAACACATACATATAATATATTTACTATACTATATATATATATATATATATATATATATTACTATATATATATACTATATTATCTATATATATAATTACTATATAATGATATATAATATATATACTATAATATTTAATATATAAGTATAATATATATATATAATATACGTTACTCTATATATACCGCTATATATATATACTATATACTATACATACTATCCTCAGCGTTTATATATATCAATGATTTGAGATTCCAATTATATATAGTATTATATATATTATATAATTACTACCTTACTTACTTATATAGCTATATATAGTAGATACCTATATATTGTATATATATATATATATATATATATATATATCATATATGTATTACTATAATATTATATATATATAATATATTATATATAATTTATATAGTATAATATATTAATATACTATATATATACTATATATTATATATATATATATTATATATAATATAGTATAATATATATATAATAATAGTACTATATTATATTATATATATATATATTATAATATACTTATATATATAGTAATATATATACCATATATATATATATATATATATATCATTAACTTATATATATATATATTATATATATATATACTATATACTATATATATATATATATATATATAATATATATATAATATATATTATATAGTATATTATATATATATAAATATATATATATTAATATCAATATATATATATGATACTATATATATACTATATATATATATATATATATATATATATATATATATTATATTATATATACTATATATATATATATATTATATACTTTATATATATAATCACCATTCATCACCCACCCTCTCTCCTCCAAGCCTGGATCGTAGCATGTATTGGAAAAAACAGTAAAGTAGTAGAAGATCATGACGAAAGTTGAAAAGAAAGCCCAGCTTTTTCCGCTCCTTTATACCTTTTAGTGAGAAAGCTCGTCGCAGTCAGAAAATTCATCCTAGAGCTTCATGGGACCCTACGGGACCTCACCATGGCATCTCGCCCAATGTAGGGTTTCATCCTTTAGCCCCGAACAGCTAGACACGTACAACAGCGGTTGGGCCTACAACCCCATACCCCTCAACAAAACCCCGCCATTCACTTCTATTTTGCACCTTTTTCTCGCCTCTCTAAAACTCTCCTCCAGGCATTCCTTTTACTGACTCAATCCACTTTTCCTTCGGTCCCCAGCTGGTCGATTCCCAGCACACTCACCACTATACAACTGCTTAACCAACGACGACTATCCATCCATCCTTTTTCATAAGACCAAATTCATCCGCAACGTACTTTTCACTTGTTTTCTCTCATTTATTCCTTTCTTCACACCACCCACAACTCTCTCATACGTTCATTCCTTATTTTTCCCAATTCTTCTCACACCTAACACGCCCCATTGAGATTGTCCATCACATATATCGTACTTACATCTATATACCTAATTCCAGCTAGACTCTACATACTATTACATAACACAAGTAACAAAATACCCTCATATTATACTATATAATATATATATATATATAATATATATATTATATACATATATATATATATATATATCATCATATAATATATATAAATATATATATATATATATATATATTATATATTTATCATTTATACTATATAGTATATATCATTATATATATATATATATATATATATATATATATATATATATATTATATATATTATATATATATATTCATATAATATAATATATTAAATATATAAATTATATATATATTATATACATTATATATATATTATATTATATAATATTATAATATATATAAAATTATATATATATATATATTATGATATAAATATAGCTATATATATATATATATATATATATATATATATATATATATATATATATATATATATATATATATATATATTATATATATATATATATTATATAACTTTTCATGTTATATTATATAATTTCCAGAGGGTGGAGTCGGAGTCGGAGTCGGAGTTGAGTCGGAGTCGGTAATTTTCAAAAGGGTGGAGTCGGAGTCGGAAGTCGGAGTTGTAATTATTTAATGAGGTTGGAGTTCGGAGTCGGAGTCGGAGTCAGGGAGTCGGTAATTTTGAAAAGAGGAGTTGATCGGAGTCAGAGTTGGGAGTCGGAAAAATTTTTGAACCGACTCCACAACCCTGAATTAGCGTCATCGTGAAAAGGAAACATTTCGACGGATCAATTTACTGGAAAAAGAAAGCAAGTTACTGTTAATTGATTAATATGATCAGAACTCGTTACGTTAGCCGTGATTGATACGGTCACACCTTATTTACACGGGATCGTGTATGAAGCGTTAACCTTGAATGATTTTTATATATGACTGATAATTGGTAATATCCCAGGCGCGACAAACGCGCGAGAAACCCTGACGATTAAAAGTAAAACAATGACTCTTGCGCGATTAAAACAGTCAACCAACAAGATAAAAGGTCCGTTAAATATGAATGTATGCCACTGTTGAACGAAGATACACCAAGATTCTACCATTCGTGTGATATATGTCAGAAGACTGCATCAGAAGGAAAGTTAGCAAAACTTCGGTAGACTTACGAGGAAGAGAGGAAAAAACACATGAAGTTCAAAAATACCTGGCAGAGATCTAATGACGAATTTTTAGAGGAACAAAGGATTCCTTTGGCATATACACGTCGCACTCAGGAACAACTTAGAAAACTTTATGGTGAATTCATTTCCAAGTGTGAGGAAAATTCAGGCTATATTGTTGAAACAGAAGATCTCAAAAGTAAATCACGCAACCTTCAAACTGAATTAGATGAAGCCAAGAGTAAGGCTACAATAGCTCAGTGAATAGCTGAAAATGATGTTGCAGCTGAAAAACGAAAATGTGAAGAGGAGATCGCCTTTGTTTAGCAGTTTCTGAGAGAGATATTTACTTCAGCAGGAAATGAAATTCAGTATCTCAAATCAGTTATAAAGAAATTAGGAAAAGAGAAACTTCATTACCGAAGCTTATATGGAAAATTAATTGAAGACAGTGACCTAAAAAAAGAAGGCATCTTGAGATGGAACGTTATATCTGCCGTTACAAAATTAATTTCAAAAAGAGTTCCAAGTCTTAATTTTGCACGTTCTCCAAGGTATAATAGTGGTCCTTTAGAAGAAACATCATCACATCCTCTCTTTAGTAATATTACTTCATCAGGTGGTGGTTCCTTGACTTCTGTTGGGGGTCAACAACACTTGCAGCAGAACATCCTATAAGTTTAGAGGACAGGATGAGGAAGGCACAAGAAGATGCTGAAGTTTTAAGGTCCCTTGTTGCTCCTTTGGAGGAAGAAGTACGAGCTTCAAAGGGCAAAATTAGGGAACAAGATACTCAGTTGAGAATGACGAGTCACAACAACAATTGGATATTAAAACCGCAAATGTTCTTGCACACCTTTTCCAAGGAAAATCTACTGAAGAACTCGTTCAAGAATTAGATGAGATCGTTTTAGGAAACTGTACGCCCATAGAAAGTATCAGAGGTGCTGTAATAGGAAAAGAATTAGAGGCGGATAAGAGAATTGAAATAAAAAAGTTATTGAAAGAAGGACTGGGGGTAATATATGGATTGAGGAAATTTGATAATTACCAATACGGGATGGAGTTCGTTCTGCAGACTGATCATCAGTATCTGGTATATATGCAAGAAAAGAAAAACGTCAATGCGAAGGTAATGAGATGGGCTCTATTCCTTTAGAAATAAAAGTTTAGATTAGAGACAATAAAAGGAATGAAAAATACTGCCACCGACTATTTGTCCAGGATAGGAATGTGAACAATTAATGTTAGGGTTCAAAGGAAATGCCCGGTTTTCCTTCTAAATAGGGTCGTGTGTAACGTTAATTAAACTGTCAGTGTTAAATTAAGAACTCCACGAGCGAAGACGGATTTTATCAATTTTGAAATAATTTTATTTAACGATTTTTTTTTAGTACAAAAATGATTTCGTCCAAGATTATTTGATGCATAATATGAGAATATATTGTTTTGTTAAAACGAAATTATTTTATGTAAAGAAAGGGTTAAAAGGTGACTCTGCTGATCGATATCTCGGATACTGTGAGAAAGTGTAAATATAAGGTGTTCGGTTCTCACGAGGTCTGTCTCTCTCTCACACTCTCATTTTTTTCGTTCGATGATTTATGGTGATTTTGATAGTCAGTATATTTGGATGGAAAGATTCTTCATTTACTGCTGAATATTTTGAACAAGATAAGTTTATTGTGAATAAACAAGCATTGAAAGCTTGTGCGAAGAATAGTTGCTCTGATTATCGAGAAGGGTAGATCTTCGAAATTATCAATCAGAAAGTAAACCGATTCAACACAGTGAATAAAGGAACTTCTCAGGAGGATTATTTGAAGTGATCTGGAAAATATTAGCCAGAAGAGAACAACGCCAATTTGTGAAGATCATAACACCTCATTTGCCTAATAAAACTTTTTTTATACGGATTATATGTGAAGCTAACCCACTATTTAATAACCAGAAAGCTTTGGTCCTAATATGAGAACATGAGTTTATATGATCATAGAAGAGTCGTAAGAAGACACATTAGATATTTATAAACTCCGGTGATCGAGATCGAGATTTGTGGAAGGAAAATATACCCTAGACGAACAGACTCTTTTGTTTCTATTTTAATATTAAACGAACTCCGGGAATTGTCACGCTCTTTTATTTAGTTTTGGCCATCTACTGTGCCACAAAAAAATTCAAATTTGACCAGAAACATGCCGCCCATCATCCATTGCGTCCGGAACATTGTTCACTTTTTTGGGAGGGATGGAAATTTTTTATTCGCGAACGTTTATTGAAAACAGAGTTTGGATAGATTGCAATGAAGTACAAATTACACTGAAAATTTAAGAATTGAATGTGAATCGGGTTTATCCGAGAATCGCTTATTGAATTGGGCTTAAAGGGAAAGAAAGTCAGAAGAAATTCATAAGGGGAAAGAGAAGCCCGCTAAGATGAAAAAGAAAGAGAAACCGCTAAAGAAGCAGCTGAGAAAGAAAGAGAAGCTGCTAAAGAAGCAGCTGAAAAAGAAAGAGAGCTGCTGAAGAAGCAGCGAAAGAGAAACTGCCAGAGAAGCTGCACAGAGAGAGCATGAGCTTGAGCTCAGAAGGCTTGAACTACAAGCAAGCAACACCAGTCACTCACATGTTACGAATAACAACGACGGCAAGGCAAGAGTACCTAAACTTCCCCCCTTCGCTGATAACAGAGATGAGATCAACTGTTACTTGGAACGGATTGAAAGATTCGCCGAGATTAATGAATGGGATAGTGGGAATTGGGCATCACATCTCAGTGCTTTACTGACAGGAAAAGCCCTCATTGCGTATTCCCGTATTCCGAAAGAGGATTCCAAAGACTACGATAAATTAAAGAACGCTCTACTCCTGTGTTATAATCTAACTGAAGACGGGTTTATAGGGTTAAGTTTAGAAGGCGAAGGGCGTATGAGGACAAAAGATCTATTCAAGTTCATCGACAGAATGAAAGCTACATGGATTAAGTGGACGGAATTATCGGAAATTAATTAAAGATTTTTTTATACGATATTAATAAATCTCGGGTAATTTTGAACACGTTCTTAAATAACATGTCCCAAGGAATTAGCAACATTCTTGAGGGAAAGAAAAGTAAATAAGTTGGATGTAATAGCGCAAGAAGCAGAAAACTATTCTACCTCGCCGCATAATAAAAAGCATCGTGCCAGGTAATGAAGAACGAGGGACACAAAGAGAAAAAAAAAAAAGAAAGGACACGTACCGAAACAATCGCTAACGTAGGAGGAAATCCAAGACCCCAACTTGCTTGTTTTGAAATGTGGCAAGAGAGGACACAAAGCCTATGGAATGCAGAAGCATATCCATCTAAAGGGAGAGAGATAGTTTAGTATAAGAACTATAATAATAGCATCCGACGAATAAATAATTGGGAGAGAGAAGGCTTTCCAAAGAGAAGCGGATTTGCACAGCCATAACAACGAAATCGGTTAACGCGGCGCGGCGAAGTGAAACCCGTATCTTTCGACATCTTAAGCCAGGAAATTACAGAACTTGCTGATTACAGTCAGAGATCTTCAGATAACTATGTAATGGCGGGAGTCAGGACTCGACCCCACTTGCAGGCAGCAGATCAATACCTTTTATCAGAGAGCGCAATGCGTGCAGAGTAGTAAACGGAAGGGTGAATATTAAAAAAAAACAATGCCCGTAGTAAATGGAAAAATTAACGGAATTGTTGGTAACGTAACCGAGAGACCACAGGTTGCGATAGCGTCGATCGTTGAAAGGAAATTTATTTTGACGGATTAACTTACTGGAAAAAGAAAGCAAATACTGTTAGTTGATAATACGATCAGAGATATACTGGTAGCCGAGATTGATGTCGTCACACCTTATTACACGGGACGTGTTAAAGCGCTAACCTTAGATGATGCTATTTACGACTTGGTAGTAGGTAATATTCCAGGCGCGAGAATCGCAGAGAACGCCGCTGCCTGACAATAAAGTAAGATATCTATGTGCGTTTCGAAACAGTCAATCAACAAGATGAAAGGGCCGTTAAACATGTAAATACACCGCTGTTGGACGATAAAAGAGTTACGCGAGAAAAATTGATCGAGCTAGAGCGAGATGAAGAAAAGTTAAAAGGAACGAAGAATATCTTGAAAGTTGAAAAGGCTTCAAGAGCTGACCTTGAATTATATACGGTATATTAAATACTCAAAAAATTGACTTAACCGATACCGTTGATCGACTTATGGAACAGTTTACAGAACTTCGGCAGACTTACGAGGAAGAGAGGAAAGAACACATGGAGCTCAAAAATATGTGGCAGAGAGCTAATGACGAATTTTTAGAGAGATATAGGATTCATTTGGCAAATACACGCCAAACTCAGGAATAACTTAGAAAACTTTATAGTGGATTCATTTCCAAGTGTGAGGAAAGTTCAGGCTATACTGTTGAAATAGATGAACTCAAAGGTAAATTGCGCAACCTTCAAACTGAATTAGATGTAGTCAGGAGTGAGATTACGGTAGATCAGTACACAGCAAAAAATGATGTTGTGGTTAAGAAACGAAAATTTGGAGAGGATATCGCCTCTGTTCAACGGATTATGAGAAAAGAGCTTACTTCAGCAGAAAATGCAATTCAGTATCTCAAATCTAAAATTATTAAAGAAATTAGGAAAGAAAAACTTTCATTTAGCTGAAGCTTATATTGAAAAATTAATTGAAGACAGTGATCTAAAAAAGAAGGCTTCTTGAGACGGAACGTTATATCTGCCGTTATAAAATCAATTTAGTCATGCACGTCTCCAAGCTATAATAGTGGCCCTTTAGAAGAAACATCACCACATCCTCTCTTTAGTATTATTATTTTATCAGGTGGTGGTTCCTTGGCTCCTATTGGGGGGTCAACAACATCTGCAGAAGAACAACCTATAAGTTTGGAGGACAGTATGAGGAAGGCACAAGAAAGATGCTGCAGTCTTCAAGGTCCCTTGTAGTTTCCTTTTGAGGAAGACAGTACAAGCTTTAAAGGACCAAATTAGGGAAGAAGATATCTCGGATTTGAGAAGGAATGCGAGTCTCACAACAAACAAATGAATATTAAAAAAAAGCAAATGTTCTTGCTCCCTTTTCCAAGGAAAATCTAATTGAAGAACTCGTACAAGAATTAGATGAGATCGTTTTAGGAAATTGTACGCCCAAAGTAAGTATCAGAGATGTTGTAATAGTTAAAAAGTAAGAGGCGAATAAGAGAACTTGAAATAAAAAAGGTATTGAAAGAAGGACTGGGGGATAATATTTGGAGGTGAGGAAGGAAATTGATAATACCTAATGGGAAGCGAAGTTTTTGCAGACTGAATCATCAACCCCTGGCTGTATATGCAAAAACAAATACGTGTTAATGCCGAAGATAATGAGATAGGCTTATTCCTTTCAGAAATTTGAAGTGTTTAGCAATTGGTCCATGAAAAGAATAAACAAATTACGTGCCGCCGACTATTTTGATTAGGAAAAAGATGTTGATAATATGATTAAGTTCGGGGTTTCAAGGGAAAAGCCCGGTTTTCTTTTAAATAGGGGGCTCGATGTGTGTGTGTAACAGCTTAATTAAACCGCCAGTGGCCGAAATTTAAGAACCCAATTGAGAGGCGAATGATCGGATTTTATCAATTTTGAAAATAATTTTTGATTTAAACGTTTCTTTATTAGTATAAAAAGTAATTTCGTTCCAAATTATTTGATGCCAAAATATAGGTATATTATTGTTTTTGTTAAAGCCGAAATTAGTTACGTAAAGAAATGGGTTAATTTTAAAATGTGACTCTCAGCTGATCGATTAATCTCGGATACCGTGAGAAAGATATAAATATATAAGGTATTTGGTTCTTCACCCGAGGAAACGAGATCTTGCTCATTCACGCACTCCAGTTTTTTATCGTTCGACTGGAACTTTTGATTGTTTGACTTTGATGCGTGCGTATTATTTGTCTGCATTGTAAAAGATTTTTTTTCGAACTTTCTTCCGTTGAACTAGTTATGAATAAAACCAAGTATATCTGAAAAGCCCTTTGTGCACAGTGAAGTAGTTGCATGAGATTATCAATGCGAGATAACGGATAGATGTCTAAAATATATAATCAGACCAGTAAATTTCATTACAACGATCCACCCCCGTGAATTAAGATCTTCAATCCAGGCAATCGGCCGTCGTCACCAGGATGATTGTATTGTAAATGACAACTGAACATTTATTCAGAAGGAGAACAGCCCAATTTGTGAAGATCATTAACACCTCATCTAGCCGACCGAATGAGATTTTTTTTTATACGGATTGTACTCCACGAATTAGAGATCAGACTTCTGAAATTTGGGAACTCAAACCGAGAGGTATTTGAGAAGCTTACTCACTACTGAATAATCCAAAAGGCTTTGGCCCAGTGTTTTGAGAACATATAAAGTTTATTGATTTATTGAGAAAAAATAAGAAGACATTACTAGTTATTTTAATTGAACTCTGACGCTGACTAAGATTGTGAATTGTGGTAAGAAAATCCATTACCATAGACGATTATAGACTATGTATATCTATTTTCATATACGATCCCTGGAAATTGTCACGGCTCTTTTATTTGTTTCTGTCCCATCTTTTGACATATATATATATAATATATATATATATATATATTATTATATATATATATATAATTATATAATATAATATATATAAATATTATACATATAGTATATATATATACTATAACGATATTATTATAATACTATACTACTCCTATATATACTATATTATATACTATATATATCTATTATATATATATACTATATATATACTACTATCACAATAACATATAGCATAATCATATATATCTAGAATAGCTAAATATATCCTATATTAAATATATATATATAATATAACTCAAAATAAATAAACTGAGATTTTCTTTTAAATAAAGTGGACAGAACTTTGTTTATTTTTTATCTTTATAATACAGTAAACAATACATTATTATACTAATTAGACGAGAAATTATCTGCCTCATTTTGGTTCTTCATTGTTCATAGCCTGATTGCAACTTTCAACCCGGTCATATAACTTGTTTTATCATTTGTGAATACAATTTAGTCTAATATGACCTTCTTATTCAAACCTTTAATCAATGGTCTAAATATTAAATAACTCACCATATCTCAAAAAGCAAACTGTTCCGTTAATGTTATTAAATCTAATTTTTTCATTAATTATATTTTTTTATCTTCAATGGAAGCTTTTCTTATTGTGTTCATAAACATTTTATAAATTAAGTGTATAAGTTAGTTTTTCAAAGTCCCTCTTTGGAGAATATTTTTGTCCACTGGCTTTTGAAAATCTGGCTCATTAACCGGTACTGTACATTTTGTATCAACCTTATATAAGTAGTGAATTTGTCCTTTTGTACCAGCTCCGGCCTTTTCTATTCTCATCGGCTCTTTGTACCTCCATCTCATAAAGCCATTTTAGTTCGTTAAATTTATAGTTCAATTTACTCCGGCTTATTACTCAATACCAATTCCGGTTCACTAACCGGTTTCATTGAGCATATTCCGACCTCCACCTGAACAGGCTTCGGCCTTTATTTGAGCAGGCCTCTGCCTCCATTAAACAGGCTCTGGCATTTTGTGTATACAATATACATTTTGAACATTATAATCATGGCAGCCAACACAACTCTGTCATACGAGGACACAAAACAGTTCGAGTGTTATAAAAGCAAATCAAAATATTTCATAATCGCGCTGTTAGAGCAATCCGCGATGCGGAAAACGAATTATCAGACACAAACACGGATTTTATTGGGTTGAAAATATTTATTCAAATTTTTAAAAACCACTGAAACCAAGCTTGGTGACTTAATTAGGTCCCTGCTTTTTTCTGAAAAACAACCCTGAAGTAAAAAGGTTCTTACATTCCCATATATATATATATACGATATATATATATATATATATATATATAATATATAAATATATATATATATATATATATATATGATTATTATATATATATATTATATATATATCTATATATTATATATATATCATATTATAAATATATATATATAGTATATATATATATTAAACTATATATATATATATATATATATATTATATTATATATATATATATAT
>JABUQX010047994.1:27500-42500 GCA_015478945.1 Trachelipus rathkii
GTGCGGAGCACTAAGAGGGTTTATTTAATATAAGAAAGTTGAGTGATTCATTCTCGAGGGTAACGGGTAAATAGGAAATAACATGCTATATTGATATATATCAGTTCGTATATATATATAGATAATGATTTAGTCATTGTGAGAGCATTGCATGTAATTTAAGATATCATATATATATATAATATATTCCTAGTTAAATGTTTATAAATGGTCAGGCGTTCAGATTGTCCCGTCATATGTATCTTAAAAACTATTAATGCCTACAGTGTAAAACCCAGGAGGAGACTCACATCAGTATGGTTTAACGTAAAGAGTTAAGATCCTGAGAAAACCTTTATGAAGAAACCAACACGGAAGGATTAAGCGATTTTTAAAAAAAGTTAATAAAATGTAGGAGTTTTAATTTTAACTTATTTTAAATTAATCTAACTAATATTCCCTTTAAATAATGGGCTGGTGTTAAAAGACAAAGAATACCGCAACAGCATCATACCGCCCCGATGGGCAGGAGTCGGGGTCTCTCGGCCTTTCCGGGAACTACGGGGTAGGACCTAATTCCCCCCCCTCCGGAGGGTCTCTGGCCCCCCGCTCTTTGGTATTGTGGTGTCGTTGCGTTCTCTCCGCCCTCCCTACGGGTAATGGAAAAACATCGGCGGTCTCTCTCGCGAGTCCACCGAATTCTCGGCGGTCTGGCAGCTCTGAGGGCGACCGTTATATATATATATAATTAAGTATTAGTATATTGAGCCGTGAGGAGAGTTTAGGTAGTTGAATAAGAGGAGATTATTGAGCTTGGAGAGTTACAATTACAGAGTAATTATGGAGAGATGGATGATGCTCACTAGTAGAGTGAGTTTGAATATAGTGAGTGAGAGGCGATCTATAAAGAGTAAATATATATATATATATTATATATATATATATAACGGTATAAGAGTGAGAGTCGGTTCATACTTACTATTAATGGGTGAGGCTATCGAGGGAGTGAGTCACAGAGTAGTGTGAGATTATGTTATAATATCATACTTATATTACTCATTATATATATATATATAATATATAACTAATATATTATTATATTATATATATATATATATAATATTATATAAAATATATATATATAGTAATTAATTTTTCCTTCAGCTTATAAGATTCAAACCCCGTTACAGACCCCGTTACAAATTTATGACCCCGTTATAAATGAACTGTTTTTAGGATTGCAGGATTTTTTGATAGAATTTTCATTTACACGAACATATTAATCTGTTATTTATTTTCATTAACCATACTTATTTAATAAGTTTTCAGGACCTACATTTTACGCAGAATCTAAAAATGTATTCTTTTTTAGTGTAGCATTTATTGTTTTTAAGATACATATGACGGAATAATCCAAAAACGCGGCCTATATAATATATAGGTGATATATATATATAATAATATAAATATATATTATATATATATATCAATATATATATAATATTATATATATATTATATAATATATATATATATATATTATATTATCATATCATACTTATACTTAGGCACTACTCCTTTAAAAGGGTGTTACATAAAAAGACATGATTTCGAAAAAATCGCAAACCCACTCGTGAATCCCTGCAGTGTCACTTGTTAGTCTAAAACTCGCATAGAAAGAGCGAAAGTATGTTGTCCCAAGTTGCCTTTATTATCATCTAATTTATAGTAATTTTTTTTTTTTTAAGGGGGCTCGGGAGCCGTTATCTTCACTTCTATATTATCTCTGTCCTCTTTCCACCTTTGCTATTTAATCTTGGGTATTCCTTTAGTTAAAAAAAAAAAAAAAAAAAAAAAAAAACGTTTTTTGGGGGGGAGGGAAGATTACTCTTGAAATTAATAAAAAAAATATCGATTATATTCTTTGTGTTTCTAATATATATATATCGGTTAACATTCTTTTAAAGGACAGTTTCATATATATAATATATATATATATTAATAATATATTATATATATATATATATATATTATTTAGTTAGTAGTCTATATAGATAGTACTTATAGACTATATTATATAACTTTCATAAAGACACCTCGTGAGAGGTGAGGAATCAGTTGAGTATTTAATCCTATAGTATAATATGAAGTATAGTCTATATACAGTATAGTATCAGTACCTGTTAGAGATATTTAAGCGACTCCATCTAGTATTTGGATATGTATATCTCTCTTGATGAGGGAGGAGTGAGATGACCCTTTAATATCATACTAGGGAGAGCGGGACACTGATTCAATACAATAGAGGTATATAGAGACCTGTGTGAGTATTAACGCTCATGTCAAGATTTGTAATTTATTTATGTGTGTGTAGCGAGAGAGAGAGGCGAACCCGCGGAGAGAGAGCGAGTCGGAGGAGTTGCGTATGCAGCCTTCCGCGAGTGGAACGACATAGTAGAAGGAGGTACGATAGCGGCGTGCAGGAGTAAATGAAAAAACTTAAAATTTTTTTTTTTCCCCCCCCCTCCCCCCCCTTCCGGGGGAGGGTCTCCGGACCCCATCTTTGATGTATTGGGTGTCTTGGGGGTCGGGCTCAGTCCCTCCCTTGAACTCAGGTATGCAAAAACGTCGCAGCCACCTCAGGTCCCCCGTACGGCTCGAGAGCCCACAGCCTAGATTGCTTTTATTTGTGACACACAGTGTGTGAGAAACTTTATAATATACTGATTTCCAAATATGTATTCGTTTTCGCTGTAGCTATTGGTACTTTTCGAGATGATTTCATTTTTAAATTTTGTTGTTTATATAAATGTTGATTTTTAAAAAAAATTATTTGTCGTCGACGTGGAAGGGGGGTTAGACATGCGCGGCAGGCGGGTGGTGTGAAGACGATGGCCGGGTGGAGAGATTCTCCTAGCAGGTGGAGATAGGGAACGAGTACGCATGTTAGGGGGGCATAGGTGATTTGGGAAGGGAATTATGTCACAGATACGGTTGAGGGGGTTTCGGTAATGTCTGAAGATATCACGAGAGCCGTAAGAGTGGATGGAGATGAGACAAGAGGCGAACAGTGTGGACTTTTGTTAGAAAGGATTTGGTGTGCGGGGGAATTGGGATGTAAATCTCGCTGAAGATCGAACAGTCGGAGATACTTGGGGATCGGGAAGAGGATGCGAATAGTAAGAAGGAGAGAGGGGAGAAGAGATGAGATGGGCAGCGAATATGAACGAGAGCGGAGGAATGAATGACTTGGAAGTATGAAGAGTAGTTGACAGACAGGAAGGGCAAGTGGGATAAGACCAGGCTGTTGGGGTACAGTAGAGGCCGTAGTGAGAGAGTCGATATATAGTCGTAGTCAAACTTATATGTTTAGTATCATATACTTAGCATATGTTAAAAAAAAAACAATAATAGACGGAGTCGATAAAACATCATAAGGTGCAACAGTAATTTATTTTTGTTTGATAGATATTTATATATAATATATATATATATATTATAATATATTATATATATAAATCTTTATACTATGGGAGAGGATTTCTATGCTAGAGGTAATATCTTAGTATAATTTATGGCTAAGTATATTAATACCGCTTCCCAGGAAGGGTCAGGACCCTGCCTCCATCTTACTCTACCCTCCAGGACTCCCTCTTCTCTCAGCTCTCGCACCGACGGTATACCATGTCTTCTCAATGAGTCCTCCAACGAGCTCTACCATCTCTTCCTAGGTCTTCCTCTCGGTCTTGTTTCATCCGGTCTCCACTCCCATCTCCTCTTGGCCACTATCTCTTCCTGCATCCTCTCCAGGTGTCCCCCACCATCTCAATCTGACTGCACACATCTTATTTAATATAGCCTTCACTCCAACCTCCCCCCATATTTTTTCGCTTCTTTGTCTGTCTCTTCTATTATTTCCCACTATCGCTCTCAAAACGTAAATCTCCGTCGACTGTGTTCTACTGTCCTCTCTTGTGGTCGAACTCCATTTCTCTGCCCCATATAGTAGAATCGGTGTTAAGACTCCTTCAAATATCACCCTTTCACCTCCACACTCATTTGTCTAGTTTTTAGTATAGGGTACACTGTTCTTACAACTCCCCCATACTGAGCTATCCTACTTGTTATCTGTATATTTCTTCCTTTTCTTCCAAATACTGAACCCAAGTATTTACATTTTTCCACCGTATTTATCTCAGTCCCTTCCACATCCACTCTCATTTCTCTCTTCCTTCTTCTCTACTAACCACCATGATCTCCGTCTTTTCTGTGTTCATAGTCAGAAAGGCCTCTCTAAACCTATTTGCAAAACATGTCACCACCTCTCTGATCCTGTATCCCTCTTTGCTCCAGCACGCCAAGTCATCCGCGTATGCCAGAATTTCACCGTTCAAATCTCCTATATCCTCTCTCACCTTCTTTATCACATCATCCAGATATGCTACAAACAAAATTGGTGACAACACGCTTCCCTATTTGACTCCCGTTCTCACCTCAAGCCATTCTTTATTCTCATATTTTGTTCTTACATTACATTTACTATTCCTATATACAAACTCTTCAGGGCTCCTCTCAACTTTTTATCCACTGCATACTCTCTCTCTAGCACTCTCCACAGTCTCTCCCTCGGCACTGAATCAGAAGCTTTCCTCAGATCTATGAAAGCTTTGTCGATATCCAATAAAATCGTTTATATATACTATATACTATATATATATATATATAATATATAATATATATATATATTATAATTATATTATATATATATATATACTATTATATATATATATATATATATATATATATATATATATATATATATATATATATATATATATATATATATATATAATATATATATATAATATATATATATACATAATATATATATACTATATATATATATATATATATACTATATATTATAAATATATTATATATATATATATAATATATATATATCTAATATATATATATATATATATATATATATAATACCTATATATATTATAATTATATATAATATATAATATACTAATATATTATATACTTATATATATAATATATATTCATATATATATATATAATATATATATAGTTATATATATATATATATATATATATCTATATTATATATATTATATATATATATATATATATATATATATATAATACTATATATATATATATATATATATATATATATAATAATATATATATTTATATTAGATATATACATAATATATATATTATATATATATAATACTATATATAATATATATATATATATACATATATTATATATATAATTATATATATAATTATATTATAATATATATATATATAATAGTATATATATATGTATATATATTAGGTATATAATATTATATATATATATATATATAATATATATATATATATATATATATATATATTATATTACTCATATATATATATATTATAATTATAATAATATATATATATATTAGTATATATATATATATATTACCTATATTTTCGACACACACGAAGTGATATATACTATATATACCTACTATATATATATATATATATACTATATATATATATATATATATAATATATATAATATATATATATATATATACTAGTATATATATATGATATATAATTATTATATATAACTATATATATATATATATATAATATATATATATGTATTATATTTATATATAATGTCATATTCAAAGTGGAGTCAGTGACTAAGAGTCGAAAGATTCATGAAGTATTTTATTAAATAAGCATATAAAAATATATTCTGGTTATATTATTATAGACAAGGAGATTATATATATATATATCTATATATATATATATATTATATATATATATATATTATATATATATATTATATATATTATATATATATATATATAATATATAATATATATTATATATATTATACTATTATATATATTACTAATATATATATAGTATAAATATATTATATATAATAATATACTATATATATACTATATATATATATATTATATATATATATATATATATAGAGTATATATACGTACTATATATATATATTATATATATTTAATATAATATATATATATATATATATAATATAATAGCTATATAATATATATATATATATATATATATATATAAATATATATATATAATATATATATATGCTAGATATATATAATATATATATTACATATATATATATATAATATACTATATATATATATATATATATATATAATATATATATATATAGAATATATAATATATATTATATATATAAATAGTATATTATATATATATATATTATATACTATTAATTATATATATATATATTATATATATAATATATATTTATATATATATATATATATATATATTATATATAATTATATATATGTATATATAGTAGGTATTATTAATATATAATATATATATATATTATATAGTATATATATATATACAAAGGTGGGCATTTAACGCGTTAAAAGCGTTAATCCGTTAAATTAACTCGTTAATTTTTTCGTTAACTTTTAACGCTTTACGTTAATTCGGAAAAGACAGTAACGGGGACTATTAACGAGTTTTAACTTTTCCCTACAATCGTTAATCGTTACTTAATTTACGAAGTTTATAAAATATTGTTCTATCAGATGTTAAATTGTATATTAGATTCGATTTTGATAAACTTTTATTTTATAAAATTTCCTTGAACGCTCCTCTCAATGGCTCAAAATGGGTTTATTCTTACACGGTTATTATCCGTTTAGAAATGTTTGACGTTTTTTTTCTTTTGCTGTATTCTCATTTTCTTATTGGTTCGCTGAAGAAAAAAGAGATAGTGACTGTTGCCCGTTCAATGAGTCATTAACCTCTTTCGTTAGTTACTTGAACTTTCTGCCTCTTTTGCGACTAGTGAAAATATAAGAACTAGGCCTCATAAGCGTGGTAATTATTAAAAAAATATACATATTTGTTAATTAAAATTCCTAAGTTGGTTTATCCTATTATTTTTACAATAATGTACTACTCGGGTGTCCGGTTAAAAGAATGTCCCAGCTCCTTCAATGCTTTATATAACAGCGTAATATTTACAATATCACAGCATATGCATACATCAAAGTAAGGTTCATTGAAAAGAGATTTTTCCCTACATATTGTTTAATATGTGCCTCCCCTCGTTATAGGGGAATACATTCAGCCGATAATCCAATTCCTCCCAAACATTGGTTAACAGACCGGAAGTAATGCGAAGGAGCGCATGTTCAATTCTGCGTTTTCAACTCTGCGTATAATTGGCAGCCCCATAGGAAGAAATCGCATGGCGTTAGGTCCGGGGACCCCGGGGGGGGGGCAGATATATAGAGCTCTGTCGTCTGGACCATTAGACCAACCCAACGATCTGGAGTAAGTCGTTCAACACGCTCAGCCACCTATGTGACTTCCGAATGTGGAGGGGCTTCCATCTTTGCTGCCATATAAAGTTTTACCGGCTTCATCCTCTAAAATTGGTGAAAAGAGCCATTGTATGTAACAATCGAGATTAGGCGACCCCTGTTACGGTTGCTTCTGCGAAAAAGAAAGGTCCGTAGACCCGGCGTCGGGATATGGCGCAGAAAAAGTTAACCTTTTGGGGAATCACGTTCGTGTTCTACAAGTTCATGCGGATTTCAGACCCCAGATACGAACAATTATGGGCATTCACCTTACCCCTGAGTTGAAAGGTGGACTCATCGCTAAACACTACACGATCTAGAAGCGGCATTCGTCTCGACCTACAACTGCCACAGGCAAAGGTAAACGTAGAGCCTAGTCCGTCGGGCTTTTTAAAGCATGTACAACTGCAACCGCGTATGCACGCATGTGTAAAAACGTTTCCTTAACACCTTCCACACCGTTGTTTTTGGCACCTTCAGTTCGTGGACTTGCTCTCCGACAGATTTTTCTTATGACTATGAAGAAACGAGGCCCTGATACGGTCCACATCCTGTATAGTCACTTTGGGCCGTCCTGTACCTTTGCCTTTACAAAGACATCCATTAGTTGTAAATTGCCATACCATCGGCGAATGTTTTTGCCACTTGGAGGATCAATTGGGAACGTAAACGATACGCACGTTGAATTGTAATTACAGATTCACACTTAGCATATTGTAGAACACAGAAAGCTTTACGCTCAAGACTCGCCATTGTTCAGTATGTGGGCGCACGCACTAGATGAAGATACATTCTGAATGCGCGCATGCGGCGTTATGCGACCTACAGAACTCGTTCTGCGCAAGGCCATATTCGAAAACTATGAACTTACTCTTCACTTTGATGTATGATATGATATGGATATTGTATATTATTGCTGTTTATAATTAAAGCCATTGAAACTGGGAATTCTTTTACGGACACCGGGTATTGAGTATTTAATTAAATAAGGTATTTACGCTTTGGAAGTATTCTTCGGCAAGCGGCAAAAGCATCTGCTTATAGCTCAAAGCCTAATTAATTTGTTTGATAAGCTTAATATCATTAATAATATTGTAGGGATATTATATATAATAAAAGAAATTAACAATAATTATACTATTCCTACATATGTGAAGACTGTTACGTAACATTAACGTTTTAACTTCCGCACATTCTCTACCCGATAAACGCTTAATGATTACGTCGGTTTAATATTTTTGTTAACGATTAAAAATTAACGACGTTAACTTTCTCATTAACGGTGCCCAACTTTTATGTAATATATATATAATTATATATATATATATATATATATACTATAATATATATGTATATATATAGTATATATATATATATATATATAATTATATATATTATATATATATATAATATATATATATATACTTATATATTATATTATCTATATATTATACTTATATATACTATATTATATATAGTATATAATATATATAGTATTATATATATAACTATATACTATATATTAAAATATATATATATTAGGTTTGGTTAGTTAACTTGTTTTAACAATGGTACCTCGAGAAAAACCTAGTTAAAGCTGAGTTGAATTTTGGCAGACCTCACCACTGGTTTTATATATATCATACTATCATATATATATATATATCCAGCTAATATAATATATCATATATAATATAGGTATATATACTATATATATAATTTATATATTATACTATATATATACTAGGTTAATATATATATATATATAATATATATATATATATATATATATATATATATCAGTGGCCCATTTCCTGAACAAGGCCTGCAAAGGAGTAGATCAGTATGCTAGGATAATAGAAACGATCAGATTTTCTTCAAGATTTCATGAAAGTACGATAAAATTCTCTATTCTTTAACGAGTAACCTTGGCCATTGATATGAAAGAAAATTCTAATTACATAATAAATATAAAAGATTATTTAAAATATAAACAAAAGTGTAAGAATCGTTGCCATTGAATAACGATATTTTTCAATCATTTATAAAACGTGAAATCCGAAATAGCAGAGTTTAAAAAATTTTAAACAGTGTACACTATACACATTCGCGAATTTAAATTTTTTTTACAAGTTGTTTTTGTTTTTCCTAGGAATCTAATAAAACTCGTTTTTATTTAAAAAAATAATAAAAAAAAAAATTTATTTGTTCTTAATGCACATTTCAGATAACAAAAATTAATAATTTAAATTCTAATGCTTGCAATAAAAACTAGCCTGAAATAATATAATTAATCATAGAATTTAATTTGGAAGTAAAAAAAACTTTTTTAAATTAGCACTGACTAGTGAATATAATATGGTGTTTAAATATATATATATATATATATATATATATATATATATATATATATATATATAAATATTTATTTAAGATATGTGTAGGATGCGTAGAGATGCTATGTATATATATAATATTATATATATATATATATATAGAGAGAGAGAGAGAGAGAGAGAGAGCCCGAGTAGTAAAAGTTCCTTGGTCGCCACTGATATAATATATATATATATATATATATATATATTTATATATATATATATATTATATATATATAATTATTATAAATATTATTTTTATATATATAATATAATATAATATATATATATATATATTATATATATATATAGTAGTTGCGGGCCGTCCGGACCGTAGACACCCTTTTCGATATGAAGGAATAGAGTTATAGGTCTGAAACTTGGATTATAATCTATATATGGGATAAGCTCGAATCCGTGTAAATTTCAAGTCGGTGGGATGTATATAGAGGGGGGTCACCCCCGAGAGCGTAGCCGCTACGCCCGCGTTTATACCCTTTTGGCTTTCCAAACCTGAGATTGAGTTAAGCCTAACGAGAGTTAGGTTCGAGCGTGATGACGTAATCTCGTCGGAGACGAGATTACGTCAGCGCGCGAGCGCGCGCATGCGCATACACATACACATACACATTATTATTATTATTACTTCGAAGATTCGATTTCCGAAGGAAATCGAATCTGAGTCGAAAAACGATTCCTGTAAGGAATCGTTTTTTACGCACTCCGACTTCGGATTCCGCCGTGGTTGCTTCTACGCATCCGGTTTTGACTCCGACTCCGATTGCCAGCCTGCCTCCGACTCCGAACTTATCGTATCGTGCTAAAATTTGGAGGGTGGTTAGATGATGAGGTAACCTCGGTGTATACGAAGTTACGTCCCTGTGGGTCCATCGAAGGGGGACCCCACCCCCATTAAAAAATCGAAGTGTTCGTAATTGGCTGAAATTTGGTGAGAGGATTCAGAGTTGAATTTCTAGAAAGACTTGATATGGGAATCTGTGGAGTTGGCTCCGGCACCGGTGCTGGAGCCACTGCGGTGCCGAGTTAATAAACATTCGATCTGTATCAACACAATGTTGGTGTCCTTATATGGTTATCTGAGGTTCGTAGAGTTCGAATATGATGATTATAAGTCCGTGTAGGGTGTCTAGGACCCCCCATTAAGGGGGTCCCGACTGAAAAAAAAGAGCACAGAGTGCAAAAAACAAAGGAGGAATGAAAGAAGGATGAAAGATGAATAAAAGAGGGAAAGAATGAAGAAGGAGTCTGACTTCAAAGAGTAGGAGTTGACAGCTGCACCGGTGCTGGCTCCGGTGCGGTGCCGAGTTATTAAATATTAGTGTAATGATACAATATTGGTGTCCTTATATATGTTTTCGAGTCTGTAGATTTCGAAAATAATGGTTTCAGAACCATCAAGAAATAAATAAAATAATAAATTAAATAAATAAATAAAAAATAAATAAATTTCTGTATATCCTTTTTAAGTTTATAACTTAACAAATTTACGTTTTTACATACCCTAAAGCCAGTTAAATCCACTAAATCAAACCCACCAATCAGCCAGCATCCAAACCTCCCTCCTGTACCATCTGTGATCTATTGATCATTGATTCAAGTCATATTTTTTGAGTATCATTTTTTGGATAAACATAACATAAAATCAAAGTTCTTTATACAAACATCAACCAATATATGTTAACGTAACAAAGTTTTCACATAATAAAGCTTACTTAGTATCATCTGAAAACTATGAATATAACCCCCCAAAGACAAACTTAGCCCATCTTAAACAGGAATAAAACTGTTAACGTTAACAAAGATTCCACACTTAATACACCAGTAAAAGAACTTAATATATAGGCATACCAAAGACGTTAACCTACTTACACTTTCTAACATATCGCCTGTTATTTTACATTAAGACGTAATATTTGTAACAAAATTTAACCATAACAGTGTGTTAATTATCATACCAGACAAGAGTATTACTCTAAGTAACAAAGTTCTATCAACATTAATAAAGCTAACATAGCCTCAACTGAACTAAAAAAAAATAATGTACAACAACAACCTAACACATTCTTAAGCACGAATAAACAGTCAACATTTAACAAAGTACCGCACTTAACACCAGTAAAGTTAACATTGCAGCATGCAATACGTAACTTATTCACACTTTGTCAAGCAGGTCTCTGAACATAACAATGTTAATTTTACTATTAACATGGTAATATGTAACAAAATTTACTATAACCTTGTGTAACTATCATATAGACCGACGAAAGTATGCAGTCGTCACAAAAGTTTTCATATTAATAAAGTCAACATAACATTACCAGAACTAAGAATATAATGTACAAAGGCAAATCAGACACATCTTAAGCAAGAATAAACTGCTAACATTAACAACGATCCAAACTTATCAACAGTAAAAGTAACTAACAAGACTTACAAAAAACATAATCCATTCATACTTTATCAACCATATCTCTGAATTCAAGTCGACATTTCGAGTGTCATTTTGGAATAAACATAACTATAAAATCCAAGTTCTTTATACCAAAGATCAAACAATATATGCTGACGTAAACAAAGTTTTCACATTAATTAAAGCTAACATGGCGTAACTGAACTATGAAAATAATGTACCAAAAGGACAAAACCTATCACACCTTAAACACGAATAAAACTGTTAACATTAACAGAAGTTCACACTTAACATCAGTAAAGTAACTAACATAACAACCAAAAAACGTAACTTATTCACACTTTGTCAAACATATCTCTAACATAACGATGTTAATTTACACTAACATGGTAATAATTAACTAAAATTTATCACAACAGTGGTTAATTATCATACTGATCAACGAATATACTCTAACATAATAAGGTTTCCACATCCAATAAAGCCTAACATGAGTGTAACATGAACTAAGAAAAAATGTACAACGACAAACCTATTCACACTTGCACACGACTATAAAACTGTTAACATTAAACAAAGTTCCACACTTAACACCAGAAAGTACACAAGCATGGTATGCAAAACGAAACCTAATCTTACTTTTTTCAAGCAATCTTCTAACATAACTGTATGTTAAATTTACATTTAACACAACTAATATTTAGCAAAAATGTATCATAACCTTGTCCGAATATCATACTGATCAACAACATATTGCTAACATACAATGTTTTCACATTAATAAAGCTAACATTTAGCATCATATGAACTAGGAAAATAATGTACCCAACGACCAAACCTAACACAAACCTTAACACAAATAAACTGTTAGACATTAACAAAGGTTCCAGACTTAACAGCGGTAAGTAACTAACTTTACATACAAAACCTAACCTATTTATACTTTTTCAAACATATCTCTAACCATATTAACGTTAATCTTACATTGACACATACATTATCAAAAATGTGGCATAAACCATACCCTAAACCCTCATAATACCTATAACGAGTTAAAGACGAATAAAGTAAAGTTTTTAGGCTTATCTCTTTTAGACTCCGCCTCCTTTCAGAAAATACCAACTCTAAACATGAAAAATGATTTTATGCTTTAACCATTTGCATAAAGTGATGCAATACTTATTATATTTGACCCTCTGGCAGGATATACTAGCAATGTAGCAGTCGCCATTCGGTTTTCGATTTAATATAAATGACACTTCGTTGGGAATAACGAAACTTCCTCGTGAAGCTAAATCAACAACACAGCGTAGAGATTGCGGGGAGATTGCTCATCGTATCAACAACAAAAAATGAGAAAAACTATCCTACTGAAGAAATTAGTGAAACAATCCTTAAATGTAATGAGATTCTTTCTTTCAACCAAATCAGAAGAAGTAAACAAGAACACGACGTACGAATGAACCATATCAGCTCAAAAGGGTATATAATCTCGTTCGACAACAACAACAAACAAACAATAACATAGTACCAAAGATAAGTTCTTTAATACTAACAACGGAATAATGCTAATCACGTAACATTGTTTTCACATTAAAAAAGCTAACATAGCATTACCAGAACTAAGAAATAACTGTACAACGACTAATCTAACACAACTTCTAAAGCACGAATAAACTGTTAACATTACAAAGTTCCACACTTAACACCTGTACAAGTAACTGACATTGCATACAAAACTAAACCTATTTCATACTTTACCAAACATATTCTCTAACATATTAACGGTTAATTTTACATTGAACAACAGTTAATATTTAACAAGAATTTTATCCAATTACCTTGTTTTAATTATCATTCAGAGCAGCGAAAGTATGCTTAACCGTAACAAAGGTTTCCACATTAAGTAAAGCTAACTAAAACATAAACTGAACTAAGAATATGATGTACAACGACAACCTAACACACACCTTACGTGCGAATAAACCACTAACATTAAAAAACTACTTCCCCACTTAACAGCAGTAAAGTGCCTAACACATCGTTGCAAATGTAACCTATTCACACTTTTCAAGGCATATCTCTAACATATCAATGCTAAATTTTTTACATTAACAATGTAATATTTAACAAAAGTTTAACACTTAAACCTGTCTAATCATCATACTGACAAAGAATTTATATAATGCTAACGTAACAAATGTTTTACATCACTTTCGTAATATTAAACAAAAAATTCATCATAACCTCGTCTAAATATGTCATAATCCCCCAGCGAATAATGTGCAACATAACAAATTTAACCAAAAACATAAACAAAAATACAAAATTTTATCCGGACATAACATAAAAATAAGTTCTTTGAATATAATATCATAGTTAACCCGTAATAGTTTACTGATTTTAAAGCAGTAAATCAGTAAATCAGTAAATCAAACCCACCTATCCCAGCAGTCCCCTACCCATCCCATCCGCCTGTGATCTATATGAACTATTGATTCAAGTCATATCTTCTAGTTTCATTTTTGGATAAACATAACATAAAAATAGTTTCTTTATTATTACTGACTACGATATATGCTTAACCAACAAATTTTTCACATCAATTAAAGCTAACATATCATAACATGAACCAATGAAACTTATAATGTAAAAATAGCAAACCTAAACATACCTCCGCGTATGAATATCGCTTAATCCTGATTCCTACTTATACGGTAAGTAGCTAAACAGGGTCATACTAATACTCGATATGT
>JABUQX010047995.1:0-22500 GCA_015478945.1 Trachelipus rathkii
TAATATACTATATATTATTATAGTATATATATATATATATATATCATATATTATATATTATATTATATTATATATACATATATTATAAATTATAACTATACTATTATATACTATAGTATATATATATAGTATAGCATAGTATATATATATAGTAGTTATATATGATAATAATATATATATAATATATATACTATAGTTATAATATATACTATATATTATATATCTATAATATTATAGAAATGTATATATAATATATACTATACTATATATACTATATATCATATAGCTATATAGTATATTGATACTAGTAGTATGATATAATATATAGTATACTTTAGTAACTATATATTATAATATGATATATTAAGTATATATATATATAATATAGTATATTTATATATAATATTAGTAGATATATAGTATATATATATAGTAGTAATATATATATATAGTATATATATATAATTATATATATACTATATATATGACTTACTATATATAGTATAGTTATTTATATGTAGAATAATATATATATTATACTATATGATAGTATAATATATAGTATATATATATACTAAGTATAGCTTATATATATTAATATATATATAGATATATATTATATATATAGTATATTACTATATTATATATATATTAGTAGTATACTATACATATATATAACTATACTGATATATATAGTATATACTCATATATATATATTATAAATACTAGTATTATATATATTATATAATATTATAGTATATTTATATAAATATAATAACTATATAGTATTAATATATATATATAATTAAAAATATTATACTATATATAGTATACTATATAGTAAAATAATATATGATTTATTTTATTTATGTTTACCACGACAATCGGGGGTAAGGTTACTATTTTATGTTTTTTTCGGCCGACCCAGTTGCGGCCCCATACAAAGTGGAAAGGTGCACAGTTATCAGGGGAGTGGATTAGCTAACCCCAAGCCCCAGTGCTGAACGAATCGTCAAGAGTATCCCAGCCATCGGTGGGAGCCATTGGGCCTTAGACGTCTGGACTCACAGGGACCCTACTGTGCGTTTGAGGTGCTAATAGGACATGTAGGTCTGTCTGTATGTCGTAAAGTAAAAAGGTCGGTACCGTTGTATGTGTTGGGCTGATGGAATGGGCAGTGAGTTGAGGGTATTGAGCATTAGTGTATTTAACTACACTATGCCGCTAAGACGTGTAATGAATTACAAGAAAATCTCCTACAAACGCGGCAATTTTTTAGTGTCCGTCCTCCTGGTGGACTAGTCGAAAGTACAAAGTACAAATTTTGACGAGGCACTCGCACTCACGACCCTAAGCAGCGTTGCAAACACGCACCACTCAGCCCCACTGCGCTCCCACCGGTACTCTTATGAGTTATATACGGTATAGTAGTATACAAGTATACAATAATAGTACTATTATACCTTAGGTACGTAGTATTAGTATAGTACTACTTATACTAACAAGTCTACTAATAAGTCTTAGTATTATATACTATTAATATATGATATATTATATATGATAGTATATATATAAGTATATTATATATAGTACTATATATATATTATAATATATTAGTAATATATATATATATATAGTATATTATATATAGTAATATTATATACTAACTAGTACTACTATATTAGTTATATAGTATACTTATAATAACTATATATATGAGCCTATACTGCATATATTAGTACTATATGTATATAGTGCTATGTTGTATATATATATATATATAGTATATAGTATGAGTATATATATATTATATAATATTATACTATATATTAATGATAAGTATATATATAGTATACTATAGCTAGTATATATATATTAACTATAAACGTATACTATATATATATATAATTAGCTATATCATAGTATATGTATATATATAAATATTATATTATTATAGATAGTTAGTATATATATATAGTATATATATATTAGCTATAATTTATTATATAGTTAGTACTTATTATATAAAATTATTAAGTAGCTATATATATACTATATATATAGTACAGTAGTATATTAGTATAGTCATTTATACGTATACTATGATAATTATATCATATATGATATATATATATATATATAGTATAATACTTATATATAGCTATATATCATTATTTTTGACTAGGTATATATTGATGATATAATAGTAATATAATATATTATAGATACTGTATATATATACTATATAGTATATATAGTATATATATATAGTAGTATATTAGTAGTACTATGATATAGTATAGATATATATACTATATAGATATATATAATAGTTATTATATATAAATAGTAGTCCAATTATATAGTATACTATTATATTCATCATATATATACAATAGTTATATATACGTATTGGCTGTAAGTTGTGCGGTATATACTACTATATATATATATAGTATATAATATATAGGCTATTAATATAGTATAGATACTACTATATATCTACGATATAAGCTATAAACAGGTACTATATAATTATATTATTATAACCATATATAGTATATATATATATATATAGTTATATATAGTATAGTATATAGTAGTATATAATATATATATATATTAGTATATATACTTATATTAATATATATATATTTTACTAAGAAAGTTAAAAAGAATCTTTTAGTTTAAGTATATATATATATATTTAGTCATAATGATACTATATATTATATATATATATATATTATATAATATATGATATCTTATATAGATATATTATATTTAAAAGTTAAATATATATGATATATATAACTAGTATAGTATATATAGTATAGGTATATATACTATAGCTAGTCATAGTATATATTGATTATTTATAGTGACTAGGTATATGTATTAATATAGTATTAGTATTATAGTAGTAATATAGTAGTATATATTATATATATATATATATAGTATATATATTAGTATAAGTATAGTATATATAGTATTTATAGATATAGATATATATTATATAGTATTATCAATATATAGTATATAGTATAGTAATACTATATATAATAATTATAGTATATATAGTATAATATTATGATACTATAGCTATAATTATGATATATTTAGTATTATATATAGCTATTATAGTAATTACGTATATTACTATGTATACATATATATACTGATTATACTATATATGTACGTATATATATATATATATAGTATATATATTAGTAATATATGATATACTATATATCATATATCTAGTATTATAAGCTATTATATATGATATAATATATAGTAATATATATATATATAGCTGCTACTAATATATGTATATACTGATCAGTAGTATATATATATATATTAGCTATACTATATATATTATAGTATACGTAGGTGATATAATATTAAATTTATATAGTATAGTATATATATAGATATAGTATATATAAGTATATATATATACGTATATACTTAGTATATATATATATATCGATATATAAGTAGGTATATATGATACTGATACTATATATATATACGTATATAGTAGTATATATCATACTAGTAGGTAGTATACCTATGATGTATATACTAGATATATATAATACGTAGCTATATATGGTATTATATATATATAGTATATATAGAGTATATATATATATAATATATACTTGTATATAGGTATATATATATATATATATATATATAGACTATAGTACGTATAGGTATATATATATATATATATATATAGGTATTAGTATATATATATATAGTATAGTAGTATATATATATTCATATATGATATATCATATATATATATTATAGTTCACTATATTAGATATAGATATATAGATATAGTAGTATAGTATAGTAGTTGTAGTAATAATAGAAGCACAAGCAACCGAACGGAGGTATATAGTAATTATATATATATATATACTAGTATATATATGGTACTATAGTATTATATATAGTATATAGATATATATATTAATATATTTTTTTAATATAGTATAGATATATATACTGATATATATCGTATTTTTTTTATAGTAGTACTACTACTACTATTAGTAGTATATATATACTATATATATATATTATATATCGTAATTGCAAGCTAGACTAATATATATTATATATATAAGCTTATATATATAGTATTATATATATATATACTATACTTATTATATATTAATTTTCATAATATGTAGTATAGTATAGAAGAATATATATTGATATTATTATAGCTTTCATAGTTACTATGATACTTATATATTATATATATAGATATACGTATGTATATTATTATATATACGTATATATAGTATACTATATAGTTATATATATATATATAAATATATATATATATATATACTATATATATATACTATATATTAGTATACGCTATATATATATAGTATATAATATATAGTATATTACTATATAGATATATAGTATATATAGACTATATATAGTAAATATATTATACGTATTATGATATATTATATATATTAATAGTTATGATATATAATATATACTTATTATTATATATATAGTACTATATATATAGTATATAAATATATAGTATATAATATACGTATATATATAATATATATAGGTAATAGAATCATAAGTATATATTATATATTATATACGTATATATTAATACTATATATATACTATATATATATATATATAGTATATAATCATATAATATATAATATAGATAATATAGTATATAGTAGTATATATATAGTATATATATATAGTAATATATATACATTTTGCTTGAGAGTTGGTGTTGGAACCTAAATATGCACATAATTTTTTTTTTCCGATCCTCAGGATCGGATTAGTTCTCAAAATGCACGGTTGGCGATCGTTTTTTTTGTTTTTAATATCGGTTACATAACCTCTCTTGAAATGACTTGGATTTGATCTATACACAATGCATAGGTTCTACTATGCTAAAAATAACTTTTGGCATAAATTTTTGATAGCATTGCTTTTCAATGCAAAGTATAGTTTATTAGCCCAAATTAAAAAACAAAAAGATAACCCAAATGTGTCTTACAATGCGATACGTGTTTTTTTATATGATTAATATAAAGTTTTCAGGACATATGGAATTCAGTGAGTTGCCACACTTTTTTACTTAAAAGAGATATAATACTACTAGTATATGATGTATTTAGTATACTATATAGCGTATATATATATACGTATAGATATATCTATATACCTATATATCAGTATTACGGTATATACTGTATATATATATATATAATATAATAGTATTATATATATAATATTATTCACATACTACTACTTACTAGATATATAGTATATATAGTATATATATATATATATATATATAGTATATATATATTATTATTATATACTATTATAGTACTATAGTTATAATATATATATATATAGTATATAAATATATTATAATTATATCTATATATATAGTATATATATACTACTCAGTATCACTTATTACTTAGTTATTAGTATAGACTATATATATATATATATATATTTATATATTAATCTGGATATATATAATTTTATGATATATATATTATAAACTAGTATACTCTAGTATATATACTATATTATATGTATTATATGTATTATATATATGTATATATACTAATATATATATTATATATATATATATATAACGTTATAATATTAATATTATATGAGTATATATATATATTATAATATATATAATACTACCGATAGTATATAATTAGTATAGCTATCTATACTTAGTGATATATACTATAGTATATATAGTATATATATAGTATATAGTATATATAGCTTATACGAGTACATTGGCAGGGATGAAACGTCGTCATATTATAGTGATAGTATACGTAGTCACCTATATACTACTATACTATACTTATACTATATATATATAGATATATTATATTATATATACTATATAATATTAGTAAAGAATATATAGTATATAGTAATATAGATATACTTAGCTAGTACGTATATATATATATATCGTATATGTATATCGTATAGTCATTATATACTATATTACCTATACGCTTATATATGATATTATATAGTACTATTATAATTATATATATAGTATATACCTATATATATATATAGTATATAGTTATATATATATAGTATATATACTATATATATATAGTATATATATATTAGTACTATAGTATATATATAATATACTATACTATAACGTATATATATATATATATTATATAGTAGTACTATCTATTACATATATATACGTATAGTGTATACTTTTAGATATATATACTTATACTATATATATATATAGTAATATAGATATATATATATAAACCTATAGATATATATAGTATATTATTATATAGTACTATATATTATATATATATGATATACTATATATATAAGTATATATATACTACGTATATATATATATATATCTTTGAGCAGGCTCTTTTTCTTCTTTTTCTTTTATTGGTGAGAGGATGCGTGAGGCTCCATGAAACAGTTTTTAAATATGAGATAAAATCCTCTGAAATTGATGGAAAAGACGAGCATTTTTGAAAATGATGCCAGATATGCATCTTTTCGTACTGTGGTTCAAGGACTTTTAGAAATTTGTAAGTATAGATCCAACACTATGAACAACCAGCTGACAAAAATGTTCATTGGATTGTTTACACAAAAAAAAATGGGGTAGCTGTATGTCATTAAAAATGCGAGCGTTATTTACACTCACATTTGACCATTTTTTTTAGAGAATTTAGGAGATATAAGTAAAGAATATCGTAAAAGATTTCACCAAAATATTCAGACAATGGAAAAGCTATGCCAGGGACGTTGGGATAGTGCCATGATGTGCGATTATTTGTATTTTTTAATAAGGGAAGCTAAGTCTATTCACAGAGAAAAGCTGGACGATCCGACATATGCACTTTTTAAGCTGCAAAGTTAGGCATTGTTGTATGATCATACGAAAGCATTTGGAACTTATAATTTTTGGCGGATATATAAATGGTTTCTTGATTCAAGTATATAAAGTCTTTATGGAAATATTCGTCATTTAATATTATAATATTCAAATAAAAATCTTAATAAGTACCTACAGTGTAAGTTCATTAACAAGCATTAAAACTGCCAAAATATAAATATTGCATTAACCTTCGAAGTTTCGGTGATAGAAGAAAATGAAGGTCATTTCTTTTCATCGTTAAAACATATATAAGATTTAATAAAAAAAATAATGAAGAAACATTTTTTGTGTTGCAGTAGTGATTATTGAATTTAAAGGTTTTTCATAATTTTTCACCCGAAAAGTAAGAGGTATCGGCCAAGAATCATCCATATTAATTAATAACGATACCGATACTCCAAAAAACTAGCTGGATTACTGCTTGATACCGATTACTATCGGAACACTGTCTAATATCTATAGTACTCGATATATCACGCTATATTAGGTACTATATACGATATATATGTATATAATCATATATAAGTATTTTCTATCTAATATATGTATATACGTATAATACTTAGTATATATATATATATATAATACTATAGACAGAGACGTATAGTATTATATTATATATGATATATAATACTATATTATGACCAGACATAGTATGATAGGTAAGCTATATGTATATATTATATATTCACTATATATATATAGTACTTATAGTAATATATACTAATGTAGCAGCAGCATAAGTATATACTATATAAATATATATATACTATAATATATATATAGTATATATATATTATTAATATGATATTATTTATACTATATTATATAAATCTTATATATATATATATATACGTATATATTATATTGACTTACTATATCTATATATATATATATACTATTATATATGATATATATTATATATATAATATATATATATATATATAGTATCTATATATATATCTACTATTTATAGTACTATATATATATATAGAAGTATAGTGTAATATAGCTATATATAGAATATATATATAATTATATATACTACGTACTATATATATATATATATATTATATATATATATAATATATATATTATTTTTATTATTATATTATTTATATAATATATATATATATATATACTATATATATTATATATAGTATATATATATTATATAATATCATTATATATAATATATACTATATATACTACTATATATATATATATATATATAATATATATAGTATATATAATCATAATATATATAGTATATATACTATATTATATATAGTATTTTATATAATATCATAGTGATATATATATATATAGTATATATATTATAGCTATATATATAGTATATATATATATATCATTATGATATATTTAACTGATATATGAGTATATAGCGCTAGTAATATATAGTAGTATATGATATAAACTAATATATACTATTATATATAGTGACTATATATACTATATTATAGTACTATATATATTATAGATATAGTTATATATATATAGCTATATATATATATATATAATATATATATTATATATGTATACTATAATATATCATATAGTATTATATACTATATATATATAATCAATATATGATAATAGTATATATATATGATACTATATATATAATATATACTATATATTATTGTAGTAGTAGATGATTATATATTACGTATGATGACCTATAGCATAGTATATATATACTATTATATACTATATATATATAGTACTATATAGCATATATATATATTATACTACTATAGCTAGCTATACTATATATGTATTGACTACTAGTATCAGTTATATAGTATAGCTAGTACTATATATATATACTGTATATATATACTGATAATATGATTATTAGTAATATATATAATATAGCCTATATAGTATACTATACTATATATATATATATACTATACGTATATATATTATTACTAATATATAAGTTAGTATATAGCTTATTATGGTAGTTATATATATATGTATACTACGAGTCATTCATTTATAGTACGTAAATATACTATATATATAGTATATATATATATACTATGTATTATATATATATTATATATCTATATATATATTATACGTATATATATAGTAGTATATATATATATACAGATTATTATTATAGCTATACAGATCTACTATATTTCAAAGTAGTAGTAATATATAGTATATATATAGTATTATATATTATATTGACTATACTATATATATATATATAGTATTGATAGTATGACTGATTTTGTTAGGTATATATATAGTTATATATCTATATATATACTAATAAATATAGTATATATATAGTATATCTATATATATAAGTATATATATATATAGCTGATATATAGATATAGTAGTTATATATATATGTATATATATAGTATATATATAGTAATATGTATATAGTATACTACTAGATTATATATATTATATATATATATAGTCATATATGCATGTAGCTATATATACTAGTATTACTGATATAATGACGTAGCTACTATACTATATAGTATAAGTGTATGTGTATATATATAGTAGTAATATGACAGTTTGACGTATTATATAGTATTATATGAGTAATATATATATATCTATATATATATATATATAGTAGTAGTAGTAGTATATATATACTTACTAGGTTATATATTAGTATAGGTATTATATTATAAAGTATACGTAATATATTCATATATATTGTATTTTGCATGAATAAATAGATCATATACTATATATATATACTAGTATATTAGTAATAGTATTATATATAGCTAATAATATATAATAATATAATATGTCTACGTAGTATATATATATAGTATAATACTAGTATATATATATATTATTAAACGTAGTTACCTACGCATATATATATACCTATATGGTATTAGTCTATATTATACTAAATATTAGTATATATATATATGACTTATAATATATATACTATATATAGTACTATAGAGTACTATAGTATATACTATATATATAGTATACTATACTATAGTATATAGTATATAGTATATATATACTATACTATAGACATTATTATATAATATAATTATATAACTATATATATATATGAGTATATATATTATATATATAATATTAATATATTATATATATACATATATATGATATATAGAGTAATGATATAGGTATATATAGGTACGTATATCTATATATATATATATAGTAGTATATACTATAGCTATGATATATACTAGCTATGACTATTAGTATATTATCTATACTAACTAGTATATATCAAGATAGTATATATATATAGTAATATATACACTCGGGCTATATTATCAGCTATTATACTATATATGTATAAATATATACTATCTATATATATTATAACTTAGTATTATATTACTATTAGCTAGTATACTTATATATATATATAGTATATACCCTATAGATATGAATATATAGTATAGTATATATTACGTATATATACTTATACATACGATTATATATATAAATGTATAGTTATTTATATACACAGGCCGCCGGAGCGGCGAATATAGTATTATAACATATAGCTAGTTAGTTTATATAGTATATATAGTATATATATATATATAGCTATTACTATTATTCACTAGTATATATATCAGCCTATATAGCACGTAATATGATATATATAAAATATATAATAGGTAGTATATATATTATAGTATACTATTACTATATAGGTATATACGGTACTACATCACCTATATATATCAATATATATAGATATACTATATATAGTATATATATATACTATTATAATATTAATATATATATCAGTATATATATCTTAGTATATATTACTATATCATACATTATACATACTATTATATTACTATATGATAATAGTAATATAAATTAAATATTATTATTTCAATTTATAATTAAAGTCTATTATATTTGATTTATTTTTTATATATAATAGATATATATATAACGTATATATACTAGTATATAATATACTATACATTATATATATTATTATAATATAGTACTATATATAGTATATATTATTATAATATCATACTTATATACTATATATAAGTATATGATATATACTATAGTATATATACGTATTATTATATTAGCATTAAACATTCTAGATATAGTATAGTATACTATAACATTATATAGTATTATAGTATATATACATATGATATAATACATATGATATTGTATATATTAGTATATAATATATATAGTACGTATATCATATATATATATATCTATACTATATATAGTATATATACTATATATATAGTATATACGTACGTATATATACGTATATACTATATACATTAATTCATACAAACTCTAATATAATTTAATTACTATACTATAGTTATATAGGTATATATATACTATAGATACTATATATTATATATATATATATATATTATATATATATATATATATATATATACGTATATATAGTATATACTAATATAATATAGTATATATAGGTATACTATATAGATTATTATACATAATTATATATATAGTATAAATATAGTAGTATATATACTAGAGTATATATACTATTATATATATAGTATATAGCTATATAGTTCTAGTATGATCATATATATATATACTATATAGTATTATAGCTAGTATATATATATATATAAATAGTATATCATATAAATATATTATATATATATATACTATAGGTATATATACCTATATATATATCAGCTATTATATATATAATAGTAATCCTATATATAGTATATAGTAGTATATAGTAAATCGTATCATATATCTATATATATAATTATATATTATATAGTTATATATATATATATATATATATATATAGGTTATATAAATATATATTTATATATATATATAGTATATATAATATATATATAAATATATATATATATTATATATATTAATATATATAATACTATATATATATACTATATATATGATATAGTAGTATGATGATATTATATATAGATATATATACTATATAGTAGTGCAAACTTATATATACTGATGATAATATACTATATATCATATTATATATTATTATACTTATATTATATATATATATTATATACATATATATATTGGTCATATAGTATATATATTAGTAGTATAGCCGATATATATAGTATATATATATAGTATATATATATTACTATATATATTAGTATATATATATGATATTATATATATATATATATATATAGTATATAATATATATAATATTATAGAATATATATATATATTTATATATAGTATATATATATATATATCTATGATATATTATCTATAAATATAATATATGTGTAATAAATTATATATATATTATATAATATATATATATATATATTATAATATATACTATTATACTATATATAGGTATATATATATAGTATATATATACTACTTATATATTATAAAAATAGTATATATATATATAGTATATTATAAGATATATAAATATATTATATATATATATATATATATATATATATATATATAATATAATAATATAAGTATACTAGTAAGTCAGTACATAATATACGTTATACAATATATATATATATATATAGTATTATATATATATAATATATATATATATATATATATATATATATACTGATCATATAATATGTATAATATATATATATATATATATATATATTATCATATATATATTAATATATATATAATATATATTATATATATATATATATGATATATGATAATATATATATAGTATATAGGGTATATATATAGTCTATTATATATATATATATATATTTATATACTATATATATAGAATGTATATATATATATAATAATTATAGTATAGTATGATATATTATATATTAGTATAGTAATATATATAATATATATATATTATATAGTACTAGTACATACTATATTAGTATATTATATATATAATATATTATTATATATATAATATATATTATATATTATATATATAGTATAAGTATAGCATAGTATAGTATATTATATATATACTATATATTATTATATATAATATTACTATATATAAGTATATATAGTATATATAGATATAATATATATATATAATTATATATATATATATATATATATATATTAATAGTATATATAGATAGTATATATACTATATATTATCATAATAATATATATATATTAATATAGTATATAGTATTATATATGTCACATCACATTGTGATTTAGGCAAGTTCTGTCCACTTTATCACATAATTTTTTTTTTTCCGCATTCCTTCAGAATCGTGGTCTTTCTTCATATTTATCGCGATCGTTTTTCTTTGTTTTTTAATATCGGTTACATAACCTCTCTTGAAATGACTTGGATTTGATCTATACAATGATAGTTCTACTATCTAAAATGAAACTTTTGATAAATTTTTGAGTCTACATGCTTTTTTCAAAAGCAAAATAGTTAACTATGCCCAAATTAAAAAGAAAGAAGCCAAATTGTATTACACCTGCGATAGTTTTTTTTTATATGGATCAATATAAAGTTTTCAGGAACATTATGGCAATTACAGTGATGTTGCCACATTTTTTACTTAAAAATTTTTTTTGTTTAACGGAATCGTTTTATGCTTTTGTTTATAACATATTTGAAATCTTCGTAAAAATTTACTAATGAAAAAGGGACCATAAACATCACCCATTCTTACAGCAGTAGTGTCCTGAGAAATTTAACACGTTCAGCATGAATTTAAGAATAATATTTTATCACAACTTTTTCATTAACGGAAAACCTTAGGACTATTTTCTTGATTTTGGGTATAAATTTTTTTTTTTTTGTAGCATATCAAAAATTCATTAAAAGAGATTTTTATGATAATAGAAGTATCATTTATATAGTTAATTTTTTCAAGTTTTTTGACAAAAGTCCTATGTGCGGAACTATAAATCGCCATATTTGGTTATTCACATGCCAATGAAAAAGCTACAAAAGCGTCGAATTCGATTTGGTTGAATCGTCAACTGCTGCATTTGTTCCTATTTATATACTTCGTATTTGCTAGCATCGCTACAGAAAAACAATTTTTGTCGAACAATTTTGGTGTTGAGTAGAAGATTTCTGCCACCCGAATTCCTTCAAACCTAGCATTTACCAAATTTTTTAGACGATGAAGCACCATCATAAACTACTAAAATTTAAGGAGCCAAAAGAGTAAAACCATTCAGAAAATGTTGAAAAAAGACATCTTTTCCTGTCGTTTTTTATACCACTTGTGTAGGCTGCGTTTCACAAAAGTTTATATGTCCTGTTAAATGACTTTTTAGTTAGGTAGTTATAGAAGTTCTAATGATGGTTTCTGATGTGCGAAATGGATTCGAACTAACTCTTCATTTTATTTATTTCATTTATTAAATATTTTTGTTTAAAGGATTGATGCCAGAGTTATTTTGCTTGATAAGTATTATATACTTAATATATATATACTATATATGATATATATATATATGATTAGTAACTTCTATAGTATATAGTATATATATATACCCGTAATAATTTTATATTATAATATAGTATATTATTATATATACAATTATAATTATATATATAATATATATATATATGATTATATAGCTATATATATATATATGTATATAGTTATAGTACTACTACCTATCATATAATCGTATCATATATATATGATATAATATATATAATATACATATATACTATGTCCTAATAAATACTATATAGTATATAGTATATACTATTATACAGTTAGTATATATCATCTATATCATAGTATATATTATATATATATAGTACTATATGTATATTATAATTTCATATTTTATATTATATAGTATGTATATATATAGTAATATGTATATATATATATAGATATATATATAATATACTATATATACTATAGTATATACTATATACTGTGAGTAATATAGTAGTATACTATATTAGTAATTCTATTTCATAGAAGATCTAAATTTTTCCATATATAAAAAAAATAATTAAAATATTTTAAGCTTTGCTTTTTATAATATTTTAAATATGAATGTTTAGAGTCTCATTCATGTGAATATAACTATATATCATATAATATAGGTGATACTTATATATATATATATATATATATATATACTTACTATATATATATATATATATATAGTATATATATATATACATATAGTATATATATATATTATAGAATGCAATATAATTATTAGCATGATCTACCTATTTTATATATACAGACTTAGGAAATATATATATACCTGAATATATATATATATATATATATATCATGATATACTAGTATAATAGTATATTCGTATACGTATTAAGTATATAAAATAGCTATTATATAATATTATATATACGTATATATACATATATACGTTATATATACTATCAGGGCTTGCAAGATTACAAATCATAGTATATATATTGATATAATATATATATATATATATTAATATATTATAATATAAAAATATAATATAGTTATCTATATATACATATATATCATATATATATATATATATATAGCTATACTATATATACTATAAGTATTCTCAGCTATAGTATTCACGTATATATCTATATTATATTATATATAGTATATTATATACTAAATATATATATATATCCTATACTTGATATATATATTTATAGTATAGTATACTATAGTATTATATTATATATATATATATAGTATATATAATAAATGATATATATTATACTATATATATATATGTTTATAATATATATATATATATATGTATATATATTACATGATACTATTATATTATATATACTATAAATATAATATATATATATATATATATATTATATTATAATATATATACTATAGTATGAGTATATATATATATAGGTATATATATAATATATATAATACTAATATACTATATAGTATATATATATATATATATATATATATATATATACTATATATATATACTATATATATATAGTATATATATATATATATATAATATATATATATAGATATATATATATATGATATCATATATATATATATATTTATATAATTATATATATGATAATATATATATATATATATATATATATATAACTAATAGTATATTTATATATATATTATATATAATAGCTATTATTTATAAAAGTAATATATAGTATTCATATTAGCGTTTTCATTTTCAACCTGATAATTGCTGAGCCGGTTGAAAATTTCTTGGGTAGTGTCTTGCTTGGGTATCTGGCGTAGCCAACTATTTACCCTAAAAAATATGACATCGACCGCTGTATTTTTATTATAAAATGTGATAGTATTTTTTTCGGTTCATTGCCTCATTGAAACGGCGATCGTATTTTATTAAATAACGGTGGTCGTATTTTTTACGGTGCCTTATCGTACTGAAAACGGCTACCGTATTTTATGAGATAGCAGTGACCGTATTTTTTACGGTAAATGGTATATAGCGCGAGATGCCGCCAATTACCGTAAATTTCACTTGGAAAGATTTATATAGCACGTTCAAAAGAAAAATTTTTAATCGCGTCACCTGAAAGTTATATGAGTGAAATTTACCCAGTTTGAGGTTTCTAGGTTATATAATGATAATAATTTTAATAATAAAAAGGGTTATTGCTCGTTCCATTCTGAAAGAATTATGAGAAATAGTAATATTATTAAATTTTATGATATCAATAATGATGCTTGTTAATTTTTGCATGTATATTTTAGTTACTACCAGTTCTATGTGAATAAATGACTGAGAAGAGTTAGTGTGGGAGCTAATATTGTTAACATGAAAAATCCTAGAAATCACTTTCGAAAAACATGAATGAGTGATTCTATCGCAGATGTGTGACACATACTCCACAAAAGAGCAATAACTCCCCAATTAAGAGCATGCATCTAATGTACTATAAATTATTTAACCAGTGCTTCAGAACACCCATCATTTTATACCATTTTTATTAAAAGTATTAATAAAATCTTTTAAATGAAGTTAAGTTGAATAAGAGATACAAAAAAAGGCAAAGAAAAGGCATGGAATCAATTTTTTTCTAAAGAGGATATTACTGTTCGTTGAATTTATGTCAACTGAGCTTACAGTATACATAATTTGTTACTGAAAGATGTGTATCTTTAAAATAAATTGTGTAATGAAGATTTTGAATATCATCAAAGAATTGGATGGACAGTGAAGATAGAAGGGGAATTTTATTTAGGAATCGTACAAAAAAATGTGTAATTTAACAAATCTTTGATTATCATAATAATGTGTATGAGGATCGTTTTCATAAAAGGTTAAATAACAAACTGAAAATCAATTTTAAAGGTTACCTCGTGATGGATGAATAAAACCAAAAAGAAACAAGAGATTACCAAAAAATAAATGACCAAGAGAAAAGGAGTAGAAAAAAGACTACAAGTCGAGCCTTTTTTAGGGATGCCAAAAGGAGATTTGATGAAAAGTTAAAGGTTGCAGGTTGTTTCTTTATCTTTGGGTTGACAACTGGATAAAAAACTTTTCTAATTATTTTGTTAAATGTAATTGGAAGTAAGTTATTTGGCTAAAAAAAAGTCTTTTTTTCGTAACCTTCGATTGGTGGATGATTTGATCAAATAAAGAACAGCTTTAATGTAATTATAAAAGGTTTACAAAAGCGGATGAAATTTCTTAAAGCTAATATTATTTATCTTATTATAATTAATCAACAACGTCAGAGATTTTTTGCAGATATCTTTAAATTTCCGTTCAAATGTGATAAGTTGTGAACCTTTCTAAAAATGACTTTAAAATTTTTATCATTTAAATTTTTTTTTATGTTTTATCATTAAAAAAGTTATTTTTTTCTGTATTGTAGGTAAAAATTAAAAGAGGGGAAATCAAAATAAATTTAACAATACTCGAATGTAAAGGCAAAGAAAAATGTGCAACCATCTATAACAATGAATTTCGGCAATTTGTGCTTGTATATACAATTAAGTTCTACAAAAACTCGACAGTAAGCATACATACATATATATACATATATATGTATATATATATATTTATATAATATCATATATAATTATATATATATATATATATATAGTGTATTATATTATACTATATATAGTATATATATAATATAATTATATATATATATGTATATACATATAGTATATAATATATATATATATATATATATTTATAATATAAATATATTATAGTATATATATATATATATATATTTATAAATATATAATTATATATATATAATAGGAATATATATATATTATTATATATATATATATATAGATATGTATATATATATATTATATTATATTATATATAGTATTCATGATAAGGTAATATATTATGTAAATATATTATATATAAATTATATAAGATATATATTATATTATATATTATTAGATATATTATATTATATAATATATATATATATATATATATATATAAGTATAATATAATATATTATATATATAAATATATATATATATTTAAATATAGATATATATAGTATATATATTATATATAATAATATAGCTACTTATATAAAAACGGCTTGTTCTCTATATAAGTACTATACTAAATATTAATTATATATTTATTATTAGTATATATATCATAATATATATATAGATATATATATATATATATATATAATATATGATAATATACTATATATATATATAGTATATCTATATATATATATACTTATAATATAATATATATATATATTAATATATATATTATTAAAAATAAATATATATATATTATATATTAATATATATAATTTATATATACTATTTATTCATATATATATATATATTATATATCGAAGCTATATATAAAAATATTCTGATATTTATACTATATATATATATATAGAACTATATATACATTATAGAATATATATATATATTATATATAATATATATATATATATATATGTATATATATATATATAAATAATATTATTAATATATATATATATAATATTTATATATTATAAATTGTATATTATATATAGATATATATATATATTATTATATATAGTACTATAATATATATATAGTATATATATAATATTATTATATATATATATGTATATAGTGTCTGTTCAGAAAAAGAGTGATCATTTTAATAAAGAAAGTACAAGGAGAGTGAAGTTTCGGTATGGCTGCTTAAAAAAAGATTGGAGAGAATTATTTATTGTGTTAGAATTAACCAGTAGAAAAATCATGAACCTTATTAGAGAGGAGAGTGTTTATAAAACTGCTACAGATATGTCATGAATTCTCCATTAAATGGCGAAAAATTACCCTAAAAAGAGAGCAGGCATCAGGGGTGGTAATAATAAATTACGAAGAAGCCTCAGAACACCCAACCTAAGCAAAGTCTTAGTTTTCTATTTTCGAAGAAGATGTAATAGTTGTGTGTAAGATTTATTCGGTAAGATAAATAAAAAAACTTTGTTTCTGTGGCATTGAAAACTTCAATAGTATATTTGCCCTAGATAGAAATACGAGATGGATCAGAAATTAGATGCTTCACGGCTACCTTTCTGGGATGCGATAATTGATGCTGATTTGATAGATTTTTGAACTGGAAGTAGTAATAAATGGTTGAACCATAGGCAAAATAGATGAAGAGATGGAGAGAAAATTATTTACGGAAAGTAGAAAATGGAGTGGGGAAAGCACAGAACCTTGAAAAACACTACTAATAGCAGATTAAATGAATGATTAATTGCCGTATAAAATAGGTGCAATTGAACTGTCGGAAAGAAAATTATATCTAACGTTCCTTCATCATACACTATCAGACTTTTAGAGGATGTTCCTTTGGGGCTATGTTACGACATATGTGCTACTTTCATGATAGTTCCCAGCATACTTCAGCGGTGAGGTCCGAAATCTTCTTGATGAAACCTACCAAATGAACCCCTTCTTATCGTATCTCTCTAAATAACGAAGTTTCACGAGATTTTATGCTCAAATCTTCATTATTTTAGCTAAAATCAGGTAACAAAATTTCAATAAGAGAAATTTACCAGGGGAAAGTGTTTTAGAAATCGTAAAACTATTGTGAGATATATTAGGAAAAAAAAAAAAAAAAAAAAAAAAAAAAAAAAAGAACAGAAACTTTTCATGCAATAAATTTTAAAAGATCTGGAATCTTCTTAAAATTTAAATCGAATCTGTGATGGTCAATGTAGCTGGTCAATTAGGAGTGTATTGTAGATATAATTTAAAATTTTATTTTTTTGCAGTATTTTGTATATATCGAAAGTTTTTTTTGAAACTTCCCCATTCGGTGTGTGCATCTCATTAAAACTTTTTTCCTTTCTGTTTGGTTATATAGAATTCGTTATAGAATTTAACTATTTAACTTTTCTATATTGCAATTGTTGTGTTATTTATGATTTTGTCATATTTCATATTGTTTTTGTTTTACAAAGATACCACTTTCTACATCACTTCATCATGTATGTCATCAAATATGTCATCGAGTGTGTGGATTATTACCAATTACTTTTAAAATGCATGCACCATTCTCTACATCACTTCATCATGTATGTCATCAAATATGTCATCGAGTGTGTGGATTATTACCAATTTACTTTAAAATGCATGTCACATACTTTATGATTTACGATTTCTTTAAGATTTATGATTTTACCATATTTCATATTCTTTTTGTTTTACAAAGATACCATTCTCCACATCACTTCCTCACATATGTCATCAACTATGTAATCGAGTGTGTAGATTATTTCTAATTTACTTCAAAATACATTTCACATCAGGGAAATTTTGATTTTGCTCTGGGCTGATCCAATTTTTGTTTCAAACTGGAATGGCTACAACTTTTATAATTTTCAGTCAATTTTGACCAAATAAGATCCAAGCCGCAGCTTTTTTGATGCCTGAAACGTCGGTTTGAGGTATTTTTCTGTTTTTTTTATTTCTTCTATATTTTCAATTTTTTAAACCTATGTCTTTGACATTTTATGATTCACGTCCTACAATTTTTTTCGAAATGATTTCAAACTTCGAAAATACAAAGATGGTCTGCTACCTAGAGAAAGCATAACATGAAATATTGATTTTGAACCCAAAATTCCTGTAATGGACGAAATTCAAATCCTACTTTATATGGTTTTTAAAAGAGAAAAAATGCGATATTTTTTTCTTCTTGCGATCTGAATGAAACTTTCAACACATTTAAAAGGAGGAGATACAGATATTTTAATTAATTTTTTTTATCCATATGCAGTTGCTTTTTAAATTTGTCCTTGGAACATACTTTTTTAAAAAGGGGGTAAATTTAAAAAATAATTTTTTGAAGTATACAAAAAATATATGAAAATAAAAAATACATATCTTCTTCGACTATATACGCTCTAAAAATTTGATGTTGATCGGATAAGTAGAAAAAAATATCAATATTTCACTTTTCCCAATTTTTTTGGTTGAAAAGGGGAAATATTTATATATTTATTTATGCTCATGCGATCAGTATCAAATATTAAGAGCATATACAGTAGATTGGTTGAAGATACACCTTTTAACCTAGATAATTTTTTTGTGTACTCAAAGAAATGTTTTTTTTTTTAAATTTATTCGTTGTACAAATCCATAGCTACTGCATAAACAGAAAAAAATAAATGATTAAAAAATCTGAATATTCCTCGACTTCATATACCATAAAAATTTAAACTTGATCAGAAAAAATATCGCAATTTTTCATTTTCAAAACTAAAATAGTAGGATTTGAATTTTGACTATTGCTGGAATTTAAGGTCAAAATCGTTATTTATTTCAAGTTTAAAGTCATTTTCAGAAAAATTGTAGGATGTGAATCGAAAATGTCAAAAACATAGGTTTAAAAAAAAACGAAAATACAGAAAGAAATGACTACATACACAGAAAAACACCTAAAAGCAACGTTTTAGACTTTAGAAAAAACCACAGTTTGCCATTCATTTGGTCAAAATTGGCTAAATAGTGGGAAACTTCTGGCCGTTTCAAATTGTGGGCAAAAACTGGACCAGTCCGGAGATAAAATTAAAAACCTCCCCTTCGTTGAATATTTTTCTAGTAGGGTTACCTTGAAAAAAACGATCTCTAATCTTAAATAAATCTTTATATAATTCTTTAAATAAATCTTTAAATAAATCTTTAAACAAATCTCTAAATAAGGTAGATAAGAAAGTTTGCGCTATTACTTGAAATCCAATAATTCATCTTACTATGCCAAACAATTTATAGAAAGTTGAAATGACCTGAAGAAAAATTTTTCAAACCTTCACCTAACATTAATGTTCTAATTATTTTTTTAAAAAAATTCATACTGTTTTAATCACTTAAAACATTTTCTCCCAAAATAGAATAAATTAAGGCAAATTTAAAATGTATTAATGCAGTTAATACGAGTGTTCT
>JABUQX010047995.1:45000-47500 GCA_015478945.1 Trachelipus rathkii
GACAGTCAAGTCACCTTGCACTGGACCTTTTTCCAAAAACAACTCCCCACCTTTAACCAGAATAGGGTGGACGAAATTCGTAAAAGCGTTCCCTCTTTTGATTTGAAATACGTTCCTACTTCTGATAATCCCGCTGACCTGGCTTCCCGCTGGCCAGATTGTAAATATTTAGCATCTGATTTATGGACATTAGGTCCAACTTAGCTCTTAAATCCCTCAGACTGGCCTGTCTGGAGGGAACATACTTCCTCTTCACAAAATGAAGAAGAAGATTTAATAATCTCAGCTGTTATAGTTGCTCCTGTTGGGGGCATACTGAACAGTGAGCATTATTTATCTTATAATAAAATTATAAAAATAACTGCATTAGTATTCAGGTTTATAAATAATTTGAAAAACTCTGTAAATAAATCCCCTTTAAACAAATCAATTAAAAAACCTGAATTTTTTCATCAGTTCTCCATGGAGGTAAAACAAAACTCTGAGTCATATTGGATCAAGCATATGCAAATTTTGCATTTTCAGTCTGAAATAGACTGTTTACAAAATAATAAACCCCTTACACATCAGTATAAACAACTTTGTATAATATTGATAAATGGATTCTCAGGTGTGACAGAAGGTTAGGTAATTCATTCCTACCTTACGACACCAAATTCCCCCTATTACTCCCAACATATCATCATCTTGTAAAACTTATCATATGGGACACCCATATGTCTTATCATCATTTAGGAACCTCAGAGCTCCTTTTAATAATACGTAGAAAGTATTATTTTTCTCATATGAGAATTAATATTAAAAAAGTCACAAGGCCATGCATCTTGTGCAAACGTTTGCAATCCTTTCACTTTAGGTCTGCACCTCTGGCTGCATTACCTAAGGTAAGGGTTATAAACACAAAACCATTTACTATATTGGGAGTTGACCTGACAGGTCATTTTATAGATAAAACTTCAAAAACAGCAACAACCAAATGTTATATAGTATTATTTACCTGTGCAACGACTCGAGCAGTCCATCTCGAGCTCGTTTTAGACAATAGCACAGTCTTTTCTTAGATCATTCCGCCGCTTCATGGGTAGACGTGGTGTTCCCTCCATTGTGTATTCGGATAACGCCACCTACTTCCATGCTTCCCTTGATTACTTAAAACAGTTACATAATTTACCATCTATTAAACAACTTTTGAATCAATACTCCATCACATAGAGGTTCAATCCGGCTCGCAGTAGTCACTACGGATGATTTTTCGAACGTATCATCGGAATAACAAAACTTCATTTGAAACGTACTTTTAATAATTCCCTCATTACTTACGATGAATTTTATACTATTTTGATAGAAGTAGAGGCGGTTTTTGAATTGACGTCCTCTTACATTTATAGGAGATGACCTCCATAGTGAGGAACCACACAAACACCTTCCCATTTATTAACAGGGCATAAACTTAATTTTTTACCAGTTCCAGAGGAACTTATTGAAATGGATCTAACTTATTTAGATCCTATTAAAATTGGTAAACGTTATGAATATATCCTTTCCCTTGTAAATAAATTCAAAACTAAATGGGAAAAGGGTTATTTATTAAACTAAAGGCAATCTTACAATAAATCTGATCGCCCAAATGTTACTGTCGGAGACGTCCTCCTGATTTGAGGATGATGGTCCAAACATTAAATGGAAATTAGGAAATGTGAAAGCTTTACACACTTCCCCCGATGGCTATGTATGATCGGTTTCTCTGAATACGAGGGCAGGTGAAATTACTCGTGCCGTCATTCATCTTTACCCTTTGGAAATTGATAGTAATATTTTTGATTCTTCATCCGAAGAAGAATCACCCGTGACATTGAGCTCTTCCCCTAGGAACCGTCGTCAGGCTAACATCCTGGCTTCCCGTAGGATTAAGGGGACTCTGTACTTGCCCAACCCGGACTTTTAAGAGTAAAAATAAAAAATTTACCATTTTTTTTTCTTCCAATTATTAGAAAATTTCCTTCTCTACATCATGGTGTAACTTTTGTTTCGAAATTCCGAAAGGTTTTAAAGATACAGGATATTTTTCATAGGGGTGTCAAACTAAAAAATTTCATTTGCAGGTTCGAAATTGCAATTCAACTTTCCAGGATCTTTCCAGGTTTTATTCACATTTTATAATAAATTAAACTTTTCCTTTTCGCAAACACAACCCAAGATCAAGCTCTTTCTCAATCTCCGGAGCCGGAGCCGGAGCCGGAGCCGGAGCCGGAGCCATAGCAGAAAAAAAAAATTTAAAGAAAGTTTTTGCAGGTGAAAATATATATGCAAAGATGGAGCTGAACAATTTTGAAAAGAAGCCGAAACCGTAGCCAGAGTCAGAGACGGAGCAGGAGCCGGAGCCGGAACCAAATTATAATTTTTTTAAAGAAATTGTTTTTGCAGGTAAAAATACTTCTGCAAAGTCGGAGCTGAACTATTCTGAAATGGAAACGGAGTCGGAGCTGGAGCCGGAGCCGGA
>JABUQX010047995.1:55000-58298 GCA_015478945.1 Trachelipus rathkii
ATACATAACCTACAAATACATATACACATACACAACATATATATACAAATATAAAATATCACTACTATTATTAATACTATCACTATTCTATTACCTTTCATTATCACTACTATCCACTATCACTGCACTGTTTTAATATTAATATTGATATGACTACACAATATTTCAATAATTAATATTATTTACCACTATTAACTCAAATATTAAAATTTCATTAACAAACGTCATTATTATTATTAATATATTATCATTATTCACCACAATCACTGATATTACTATTATTAGGTTTGTTATATAGATTTCACAAATATATGATATTATTTAAAACTATTCACCATATTAAAAATTAACATTAACATTATTATTACTTTATATTATCACCAGAATCACTTTATTACTATTAGGTATGTTAAAACGATATATTCACCACCATTCGACGGAAAGATAAATGTGTAAATGGGGGGGGGGTTTTTTTTTTTACCCCACAAAGGCCACTTGCTGACCAGGTGGGAGAAGAATGTGGAAAATTTACTTTCATATGACTGACAGCATAGACTTGGGGAAAACGCAGCTTCACGTTCTGCAATTTAGTGTTTTAAATTTCTTCTTTTATAACTTTTATTTGATATTTAATTATCCAAAGAGCCAAAAGAAATGATATCAAAAATTTTGTTGCTCCTCCAACCAAGATTACAAATAAATATTTTTAAATGTTTTTAAAATTTTACATTTTTAAAATCCAAAATTGCTTAATTTTCTTTTTCCTTGAAATTTCTAGCCACATGAATCAATCAAATGCTTCTTTCTCTCCTCTCTCTCTTCTCTTAAAATATTCCAATAAAATCTTCAAGATTCCCAGATTGGACTTCCATCTCTTCAATAAATCGCCTCTGAATATCCTTCTTCTTTCCAATCTCTCTCTCTTCTGGTCCCTCTGTATTTCGCCTCCCCTCTGGTTTCCACTAAGTCCACACTCGTCGAGAGTCGAATCATATACAAAATCAACTATATATATATATATATATATGATAATATATAATAATTTATATATATATAGTATATATATATATAATATTATATATAATATAGTATATAGTATATATATACTATATATAGATATATATATATAGTATCTATATATATAGTATATAGTGATGCATATACAATTTTTCATTCAATAATATATATATTATATATATATAGATATATATATATATATATATATATATATATATATATATAGTATTATATATATATATACTATAATATATAATATATATAGTATATATTTAATATATATATTAGTGATGGACGATTCCAAATTTCCAGCCGATGCCGATTCCGATTCCGATATACCAGTCAAAAGTGCCGATTCCGATTCCGATTCCGATTCCGATTCCGATTCCAATCTTTATATATATATAATATATATATATATATAGTATAGCTATATATATAGTATATATATATATATAACGTATATATATTATATTAGTATATAAATATATATATGAATATAATATTTATATATAGTATATATATATATATATATTATGCCTTAATTTTGCACAATCCCAACTCAACTTTATTTTAGATATTTAAAACCTTATAAATTAATGGTATAGAATTCTCTTATATTTATCTTTTGCTAAAGAAATAATTAGTTAATTTACCTGTTTATTTATTTAACCACTGAAAAAATAATAGCAATATTTATAAAAATTTGAAATCAACAATTTTTTCTTTTTTTTCAGTTTAAAAAAAAAAATTCCTTTCTTTGAATTTACTAAAAGTAAGATCTTGAAGCAAAATTATCAATATTATTTGTAGTTAAAATCATGATTCTTAAGTTGTAGTGCAAAAACATTAACATTTCTTCCGGTTTTTGAGTGCATCCGATTTTTTTAGGAGAATAAACTGATCCTTCAATTCTGAAGAGTCTTTTCACTTTTCACGGAAAAGGCGGACCGAGCTTGAATATTTTCTAGAAGGACACCCAAATTGCTGCAAAGGTTTCTTTATTCAGACCACCATTGTTAAGGGACTTTCTGAATTTTTAATAAGTTTCATATTTTTTATATTGCCTGATTTCTACTTTTATAACAACTTCAATTTTTTTCAATATATTTGTCTTTCTCCTTGGGAATGAGTTTCTTTTGCTGTTTTTAAAGTCTTTTTCTCTTTAAGTTCCGAAAAACAACTTTCAAAACTGATGTTAAGACTATTATCTTCAGCATCACTTTTTTCGCCCCATTCTGTTGATAAATGAGAAAAATCTGAAAATTGGGTTAAAGTAGTGGAAAACGTTTCCTTTTTCCTTTATTGCAAAAAATATCATTCGGCACATCCATTTCTTAGAATATCTTCCACTTTAATATTGTTACAATCATCCTCAAGGAATGTAATTTTAAAGAGTGGATCAAGATAGGTAGCAAGCACAAGTTTCTTATCAGAAAACTAAATGCTGAATCTATTTTTACTGATTTTTTCCCATGCTGATACTGTAGACCTATGTCCCTCAAATAGTTCTTTTTTTTCTGACTTCTTTTTAAAAAAAAAAATGCAAATTCACTACGTTTTTGGGAATATTGCCGATGCCATTGATTCCTTGTGGCTTCAATCTGAAAACTGGTTTAAAGTAGACGAAACTGTGTTTTCCTTTCCTTTAAACAACATATATCTTCGCACATCCATGTTAAGAATATTTTCCACTTTTATATTGTTATAATTATCCTCCTCAAGGAATGTATTTTAAAGCGTGGATCAAGATAAGTAGCAAGCACAAGATTCTTATCAGTAAAAGTAAATGCATAATCTTTTTTTACTGAATTTTCCATGCTGATACTGTAGAGTAGACCAAGTCCCTCAAATAGTTCTTTTTTTCTGACTTCTTTTTCAAAAAAAAATTGCAAATCATTTTCATATTTTGGGATTATTGCCGATGCCATTTATTCCTTGTGGCTCAATAAAATTTGTTACAAATCAACAAAATTGTTTAAGTATTTTTTAGCAATTTTTCAAGAACTTCCGTTGTTTCTAAGCATACAGATTTTGAATGATCACTGCAATATGAAATGAACGAGCCGTCTTTGGCTTCAAAAAATTTTGATGAAAGCATAGATTACTGGGCTATTTACCATCTTGCGTTTGTATATCTTGAAATACAATCTGTGCTGTGCGTAAATATAAATCTAGTCTGATATCTTCATACTTGGAAAAGCTTGGGGCTAGTGATTAAAAATGACCTACGATTTGTTTGCATATGGATATATTTTTTTTTTACGTCTCTTTGTTCAAA
>JABUQX010047996.1:0-20000 GCA_015478945.1 Trachelipus rathkii
GTGATCTCCATTCATGTCGACAAATGTTTCCCTGCTCAACAGAAGAAAGAATGTCTCCATGCAATGTCAAAAATCAGAATTGACCGATCAACAGAGATCGGAGACAATACGTTAAAAGCTAATGATGGCGAGAAAATGTCTCGTCCGACATTCAAAGACGAAAAATGGTCTCCATTCATGTCGATGGAAATGATTCACACTGTCAATTACTGATAGTAAATGTCTCCCAACCAATTGGGTCGATGAAATGTCTCTCAAAGTATACAAAATATAGTACGTAATAAATTAGATACTCCTTTTTCACAATGTAGTGAGGAATGTCCCATTCACGCGCTTGAAAGAGACGCGAAATGGGTCTCCATTCCAAGGGCTCGGAAAACTGATCTCCATCAGATAGGTTATTTCGCGAGCGTTGGTCTCCTGCTCTCTTAAAATTAGGGAGAAAATCTTCAACTTACAAAGAAGGATTAAAAATGTCTCCCATTCAAATGTCAAGTACACAAAATTGTCTCCCTTCCACAGACTTGTAGAATAATTAGGTTCAATTTACAATTTTGGTAGAAATGTCAATCACTTTCAAATGTAATCAGGTATAGTAAGCAATGTATCCATACTCAATAGTCTGAATCATTAACAAATGTTTCGCTCTTTAGTCAAAGATGAGAGATAAAATGTGTACTCCTTAATTGACGGGAATAGTCGTCTCTCAGCTCAATTAGACTCACGTTAAATCAAATGTTTTTTCCTATTACAAATGTACGAATGGAAAATTCTCCTTTCAAAGTATGGAGAAATAGATCATCCTTGAATGTTGATCGATAAATTGTCTCCCTTTTGTAAGCAAGACGAAAAAACTGGTCTGCATTCATTTGTCGCATTAAACCCATGTCTCTCCTTTGCAGAGATTGAGCAGGCTTTATAGATACTTTCTACCTACTTTTTCCCCTTAAATCCGTCGAAATGTCTTCCTCTTCAACAATGGCTCATTTCTCGACGTCAAGAAGAGAATGTCACATTTTTAAGATTTTTTTTACTCGTCTTCTTTATTTAGGCTGATGTATACATTGGCTCCCTTCAAAGACGAAGAAATGTCGCTTCCTCTCAAGTAAGTCGAAATAATGATTTCACATTAAAAAAGTACCAGATAGTATAAATCTGTATACTAGTATGTCAAGTGTCAATAAATTGATTCTCCCTTCAAAGTGAGGAAATCGTCTTCCCTTTAATGGCGAGAAATGTCTCCCTTCAACAGACGAAAATGTCTAAATTCTATATGTCAATCAAATGGTCTCCTTCAGCAGATGAGAACTGTCTCCCTTCATCATAGGCGAGACAACTGTCCTCCCTTCAAAGACGTAAAATGTCTCCATTCAATGTGCCGATAAATGTCTCCCTTCAAAAGATGAGAAATTCTCCTTTCATGGGGAGAAATGTCTCCCTTCAAAGAGAGAAAGAGTCTCCATTCAATGTCGATAAATGTCTCCCTTCAAGGATGAGAAATTTCTCCCTTAATTGGCGAGAATGTCTAACTTCAAAGACGAAAAAATGTCTTCCCATTTCAGATGTGATCAAATGGTCTCCTTCAAGGGCAGAGTGAACATGTGACCTCCCTTAGAGTTGCGCGAGAAACTGTCTCCCTTCCAATAGAAACCGAAAAATATTCCATTTCCCAATGTTCGAAATGTCTCCCTTCAAAGAAGGAAAATGTCTTCCTTAATTGGCGAGAAATGTCTCCTTCAAAGACCGAAAATGTCTCATTTCAATGTCGACAAATGTCCCTCCCTTCAACAGAACGAAATATGTCTCCTATTTCAATGTATAATAATGTCTGCCCGTCAAAGATGAGAATAATGTCATCAATTAAATTGGCGAGAAATGATCTTCCACATTAAAAGACTGTAAAAATGTCTCCATCTAATGTAGATAAATGTCCCTCAGAAGATGAAAATGTCTCTTAATTGGCGAGAAATGTTCCCTAATAAAGACGAAATAATGTCTCCTTTCAATGTACGAAGAAATGTCTCCCTTCAAAAGAACGACAAAAATGTCTCAATTCAGGTCAATCAATGTCATCCATCTAAAAGATTTGAAGAAATGTTCACTCACCATTTAATTGGCGAGAATGTCCTTCAAAGACGAAAAATGTTCCATTCAATGTCAATGTAAATAAATGTCTCCCTTCAAAAATGAGAAATGTCTCCATTACTTGGCGAGAATGTCTCCTTTCAAAGACGAAATTCTACATTCATTGTCCGATAATGTCTCCCTTCAATAGATGAGGGAGATCTCACTTAACTTGTGCGAGAAATGTTCCCTTCAAGACGAAAAATGTCATCCATTCAATTGTCGATAAATGTCTCCCTCTTCAAAGATGAGAAAAATGTCTCCCTTCAATGGCGAGAAATGTTCTCCTTTCAAGACGAAAATAGTCCGTCAATTCAATGTCGATAAATGTCTCACTTCAAAGATGAGAAATGTCTCCCCTTAATATTGGAGAAAATGTCACTTTCAAAAGACGAAAATGGACTCGTCTCCAATTCAATGCCGATAAGATGTTCTCCTTCAAAGATGAGAAATGTTCACCCTTAATTAGGCGATGAATGTCTCCTCAAAGACGAAAAATTGTTTCCATTTTCAAATGTTCGTACATACATGTCTTCCTTCTCAAGACGAAAAAATTGTCTCCATTCACATCGTCTAAATAAAATGTCTTCCTTCAAGGAGAAGAATGTGCTAACCTTAATTTGGCGAAAATATGTCTTCTCTTCAAAGACGAAAATGTCTACCATTCAAATGGTCGCATAAGTGTTCCTTTCAAAACGAAAAAGTCTCCATTTCAATGTATAAATGTCTCCCCCTTCAAAGATGAGAAATGTCTCCTCTCATTGGCGAGAAAAACGTGATCTCCAATTCAAAGACGAAAATGTCTCCATTCAATGTCGTAAATGTCTCACCTTCGAAAGATGAGAAATGTCTCCCTTAATTGGGGAGAAATTCTCCCTTCAAAGACAAAAATGTCTCCATTCATGTCGATAAATTCTCTACCCTTCAACAACGAAAAATGATACTCCGTATGTCAACATGTCCAAATAAATGTCTCGCCTTCAAAGATGAGTAAATGTCTCCCGCGGTTTATATTGGCGTAAGAAATGTCTCACCTGTCAAGACGAAAAATGTCTCCATTAAATGTCGAAATGTCTCACTTTCAAAAGATGAGAAATGTCTACTCGCTTTAATGGACGAGTAAATGTCTCCCTTCAAAGACGAAATATGTCTCCATTCAATGTCGAGAAATGTCTCCCTTCAAATACGAAAAATGTCTCCATTCAACGTCGCAATAATTGTCTCCCTTCAAAGATGAGAAAATGTCTCCTTAATTGCGAGAAATGTCCTCCCTTCAAGATCGAAAAATGTCTTCCATTTCAATTGTCGATAAATGTCTCCCTTCAAAGATAGAAATGTCTCCCTTAATTGCACGAAAAAATGTCTCCATTCAATTCAGAGACGAAAAATGTCTCCATTCAATGTCGAGAAATGTCTAACTTCAAAGACGAAAAATCTCCATTCAATGTCAATAAATGTCTCCCATCAAAGACGAAAAATGTCTCTCCCTCAATGTCGAGAAATGTCTCCTTCAAAGACGAAAATGTCTCCATTCAATGTCAATAATGTCTCCCTTCAAAGAGAGAAAGAGTCCCGTCATTGGCGAGAAATGTCTCCCATTCAAAGACGAAAAATGTCTCCATTCAATGTCGGAAAATGTCTCCCTTCAAAGGCGAGAAATGTCTTCCTTAATTGGCGAGAAATGTCTCTCTTCAAAAGACGAAAATTGTCTCCATTCATTGTCGATAAATGTCTCCCTTCAAAAGAATGAGAAATGTCTCCTTAATTGGCGAGAAATTGTTCCCTTCAAACAGACGGGATGAAAAATGTTCCATTACTTTGTCGATAAATGTCCTTCAATAGCAATGGAGAAATGATCTCCTCAGTAATTGGGGAGAAATGTCTCCCTTCAAAGAGAGAAAGAGTCTCCATTCAATGTCGAAATCGTTCTCCATTCAAAGTACGAAAAAAATGTCTCCATTCAATGGTCCATACAAATGTCTCCTCCTTTCAATGAAGATTGAGAATCATGTACCTAGCTTAAGATTAATTGGCAAAACAAAATCCGTCTCCCTATTAAAGACTGAATATTGTCCACCAATTCAAGGTGTCGATAAAAATGGTCTTTCCTGCTCCTCTAAAATACTTGAAAAATGTACTTCATTCATGTCAGATAAATAGTCTACCCTTCAAAGATGAAAAAATGATCTCCCTTAATTGTTCGATTAAATGTCTCCTTCAAAGACTTGCAATGACTCCAATTCAATGTCAATTAAGATCTGTTACCTTCACAAGATGTAAAATTCTACCCTTAATTGGCGAGAAATGGGGCCCTTCAAAGACGGAAAATGTCTCCATTCAAGTTGTCAGATAATGTTATCCCCTTCAACTAACGAAAATTCTCCATTCAATTAGTCAATAAATGTCTCCTTCAATGATGAGAAAATGTCTCCCTTATTGGCGAGATAATGTCTCCCTTCTAAAGATCACGAAGAAATGTATCCTATTTCAAATGTCTGATATCAATTGCCATCCCTTCAAGAATCAGAATGTTCATCTCAGACTAATTGAGCGAGAAAAATGTCTCCCTTCAAAGCGAAAAATTGATTCTTTCCAATTATCAATTGTTAGATATAAAATGTCTCCCATCAAGATGTAGAAATAAGATCTCCATCTTAATTTGGTGAGAAAATGATCCCTTTACAAAAGACGAAAAAATGTATCCTATATCAAAAAATGTATCCTATATAAAAAATTAATAGATCTCACTCCTCTCAGTCATATGTCAATAATGTCTCCCTTAAATTGGCTGAGTAAATAGTTCACTTCAATAAGACGGAAAATGTCTCCATTCATGTCAATAATGTCCTCCCTCTTCAAAGTGAGAAAGTCTCCCTTAATTGACGAAGAAATGTCTTCCCTTCAAAGACAAGGAAAATGGTCTCCATTCAATGTGAGGAATATGTAATCCCTTCAAAGACGAAAAATGTCTCCATTCAATGTCATAAATGTCTCCTTCAAAGATGAGAATATTTCTCTCTTAATTGACGGAATGTCCTCCCGCTGATCTAAAGACGAGAAAATGTTCCATATCAATGTGAGAAACTTGTCTCCCTTCCAAGAACGAAAAATTTGTCTCCATCAAATGTGCATAAATGTCTCCCTTCAAAGTGAAAGAAATGATCTCCCTATTTGGCGAGATAATCCTTACAAAATAGACGAAAATGTCTCAATTCATATTGTCGAAAATGTTCCTTCAAAGGACGAAAAACGGTACATTCAAAATGTCAATAAATGTCTCCCTTCAAGATAAGAATGATTTTTTCCCTTTAAGAGACTGGAAGGAAAATGGATTACATTCATATGTGATCGTGAAATGCTCTCCCTTCAACAGACGAAAACATGTCTCCATTCAATGTCGTAAATGTCTTCCCTTCAAGATGAGAAAATGATCTCCTTAATTGAGGAGAAATTGTTCCTTCAAAAGACGAAAAATGTCTTCAATCAAATGTCGAAAAATGTCTCCTCTTTCGAAAGACAAAAACTGTTCTCCATCCTACAATGTTCGATAAATGTCTCCCTTGCACAAGATGAGGAAATTGGTCTCCCTAATGTGGCGAGAAAAGTCTCTCCTTCAAATAAGAACAAAAAAATGTCCTCCATTCAATGTCGCATCAATGTCTTCCCTTTCAAAGAGAAAAATGTCTCCATTCAATCTGTCAGATAAAATGGTCTCCTGTTCAAGAGATTACAAATGTCTCCTTAATTTTGGGCAAGAAAATGTCTCTCTTCAAAGATCGAAAACAATGTTCTCTCATTTTTCAATGTCTCGATAAATTAGTCTCCGCTTCAAGAATGAGGAGCGTAATAATGTCTTCTTAATTGGCTCGAGAATGTCTCCTTCAACAGCTGAAAAATGTCCTCCGAGTTCAATGTGATAAATGTGTCTCCTTCAAGACGAAAAACGTGTCTCCATTCAGGATTCTAAAAAGATGTCTTCATTAATAAGATGATAATTCTCCATTAATTGGAGATGAACATGGGGCCCTTCAAAGACGAAAAATATCTCCCCATTCAATTTCAATAAATGTCTCCCTTCAAAAATAAGATAATTTGTCTCTTCTTATTACTTGTGCTGTAGACATTTTTGTCTCATCTTTCTAATAGTCGTATGAATGTCTGCCACTTCAATGTCGAAAATTGTCTCCTTCAATAGTATTTAAAAATTGTCCTCTCATTCAATTTGTTCTTAAATGTTTTCAGCCTTCAAAGATGAAGAAATGTCTCCCTTGAATTGGCGAGTATAAATAAAACTCCCACTTCACAGACTCGATAAAATGTCATGCCATTTCAATTCGATAAACGTCACTATCTTCAAAAAGACGAAAATGTTCCATTCAATGTTAATAAATAGTCTCTCCTTCGTGATGAGGAATGGTCTCCCTTCAGTATTGGCTGAGAAATGTCTCCTTCAGACGACATATATAGTCTCCATTTCAATGTCGTATAATGTCTCCCTTCAAAGCCTGAAAATGTTTTCTCTCGCTTAATTGTCGATAAACTGTCTCCCTTCATAAGACCGAAAATGTCTCAATTCATGTCGATAATGCTCTTCTCCTTCAAATATGAGAAATGTCTCCCTTAAGTGGCGAAAGTGTCTCCCTTAAGAGACGAATGTTCCATTCAATGTCGAATAAATGGTCGTCCTTCAAAGATGACGAACAATGTCTCGCCTTTAATTGGCGAGAAATGTCTCCCTTCTTCAAAGATGGAAAATGTCTCCATTCAATGTTCCGATAAATGTCTCCCTGTTCAAAGAAGCGAAATTGTTCTCCATTTCAATGTCAATAATGTTCCCTTCTCAAAGATGAGAATTGTCTCCCTTCATTGGCGAAAAAAATGTCTCCCTTCAAAGAAGAAAAATGTCTCCATTCATGTCGATAAATGTCTCCTTCAAAGACGAAAATGTCTCCATTAATGTCATAAATGTCTCCCTTCAAAGATGAGAAATGTCTTCCTTAATTGGCGAGAAATGTCTCGCTCTTCAAAGACGGAAATGTCTCCATTCAATGTCGAGACTCCCTTCAAAAAAGAAAAATGTCTCCATTCAAATGTCAATTAAATGGTCCCCTTCAAAGATGAGAAAGGTCTCCCTTAATTGGCTTGACATGTCTTCCTATAAGATCGGTTTAATAAAAGTCCAGATTGGTCAAACACAATATCTTCTTCAAAAGGGTCATTATCATCACTTTTTCCATTTGGCTCCATTTTTATTACCTTCAAAGATGACGGAAAATGTGCCATTGCAAGTGTCGATAACATGTCCTCCCTTTCACAATTAGACCGAAAAGTGTCTACATTCCATGTCCGATAAATGTCTCCTATTAAAGACGAAAATTTCCATTAATGTCAATCAAATAGATCTCCCTTCAATAGATAGAGAAAATGTCTCCCCTTAAAATTGGGATAAATGGTCTCCCTCAAGATCAACAACATGTCTACTTCAATGTCGAAAATCACTACTCATTTCAAAAGATGAGAAAATGTCTCCCTTATTGGCGAAGAAGCCTGTCTCCCTATCAGAAAGACGGAAGAATGTCTCCTATCAATGTCGAAGAAATGTCTCCCTTCAAGCACGAAATGTCTTCCATTCATGTCGATAAATGGTACTTCCTTCAAAGATGAGAAATGTCTTCCTTAATGTCGAGAATGTCTCCCTTCAAAGACGAAAAATGTCTTCATTTAATGTTCGAGAAATGCCTCCCTTCAAAGACCAAAAATATGTTCTCTTGCAATAACGATAAATATCTCAATTAAAAGATTAGAAATGTCTCCCTTAATTGGCGAGAAATGTCTTCCTTCAAAGACGAAAAAAATGTCTCCATTCATGGTCGATAAATGTCTCCCTTACAGACGAAATGTTCTCCATTCAATGTCATAAATGTCTCCCTAAGACGAAAAATGTCTCATTTCAAATGTCGTAAATGTCTCCTGTCAAAGACGAAAAATGTCCTCATTCAATGTCGATAAATGTCTCCCTTCAAAGATTAAGAAAATGTCTCCCCTATAAGACGGAAAATGTCTACATTCAATGTCGAGAAATGTATCTCCCTTCAAAGACGAAAAAATGTCTCCATTCAATGTCGATAAATGTTCCTTCAAAGATGAGAAATGTCCTCCCTTAATTGGCGAGAAATGTCTCCCTTTCAAAGACCGAAAATGTCTCATTCATGTCGAAAATGTCTCCTCTTTCATAGACGAAAAATGTTCCAATTCAATGTCGATAATTCTCCTTCAAAGATGTGAAAATGTGCCTCCCCTTAATTGGCGGAAATGTCCCTCGCCTGTCAAAGACGAAAATGTCTTCATTCAATGTCGATAAATGTCTCCCTTCACAAGATTGGATGATATAATGTCTCCCTTAATTGTCGAGAAATGTCCTCCCTTCAAAGACGGAAATGTCTCCATTCAAATGTCGATAAATGTCTCCCTTCGAAGACGTAAAAATTGTCTAGTATTTCATGTCGATAATGTCTCCCTTATAAGACGAAAAATGTCTCCTTCAATGTCAATTAAATTGTCTCCCCTTCTAAAGATGAAATATGTCTTCCCTTAATTTGGCGAGAAATGCTCCCCTTCAAAGGACGAAAAATGTCTACATGTCATGTCCCGATAATATCTCCTTCAAAGATGAGAAATGTCTCTCTTAATTGGGCGAGAAATGTTTCCCTTCAAAGACGGAAAATGTCTCCATTCACTTTGCGAGAAATGTCTCCCTTCAATAGGACGAAAATGTCTCCATTCAATGTCGATAAATCGTCTCCCTCAAAAGATGTAGAAAGTGCTTCCCTTAATTGCGAGAAATGTTCCCTTCAAGATGACGAAAAATTGTCTCATTCAATGTCAGAAATGTCTCCTTCAAAGACGAAAAATGTATCCATTCATTGTCAATAAATGTCTCCCTATCAAAGACGAAAAATGTCTTCCATTCAATGTCGATAAATTTGTCTCCCTCAACAGACGAAAAATGTCTCATTCAATGTAAAAATGTTCCCTTCAAAGATAAGAAATGTCTCCCTTTAATAGACGCGAAATTGTTAACATTGCAATGTCGAGAAATGTCTTTTTTCAAAGACGAAAAATGTTTCTCATTCAATGTCGATAAAATGTCTCCTCTCAAAGATGGAGAAATGTTCTCCCTTAATTGGCGAGAGAATGTCTCCTTCAAAGACGACAAAATCTCTCATTCAAATGTCGAAAATGGGCTCTCCCTTCATGTAGACGAGAAAATGTCTCCATTCATGTCGAGTAAATGTCTCCTTCAAGAGTGCAGAAATGTCTCCCTTTAATTGAGCGGGTAAATGTTCCGTTCAAAGACGAATAAAATGTTCCATTCAATGTTCGATAAATATGTCTACCTTCAATAAGATGAGAAAGTGTCCTCCTTAATTGTCGAGAAATGTCTCCCTTCAAGGACGGAAAATGTCTCCATTTAATATCATGAGCATAAAATGTCCTCCCTTCAAAGACAAAAATGTCTCCATTCAATGTCGATAAATGTCTCCCTTTAAAGACGAAAAACGATGTCTCCATCTCAATGTCATCATAATGTCTCCCTTCAAGATCAAGAAACTGGTCTCCCTATAATTGGCGAGAAATGTCGTCCTTGCCAAGACGAAATAATGTTAATTAATATGTCGGATAGCTATATCTCTCATGACAGATGGGAAATCGTCTCTCTTATTTGGCGAGAAAGTGTCCCTCCATTCAAGTACGTGAATGTTCCATATTACATATGGTCGAGACAATAAGTCTCCTTCAAAGCAAAATGTCTCCATTTCAATGTCGAATAATTGTCTCCTGCAAAGATGAGAACTGTCTGCCTTAATTGGCGAGAAATGTCTCTTCAAAGCATAAAAAAGATCGCCATATGCAATGTCCGAGAATGTCTCCTTCAAAGCGAAAATGTTCACATGTATGATGGGTCGATAAATGTCTCCTCTTCAAAAGTGAGAAATGTCATCCCTTAAAAATTAGCGAGAAAATAGTTCTGCCGCTTAACGACGAAAAATGTTCTCATTCAATGTGATAAATGTCTCTTAGGAGAGCGAAAAATGTCTTCATTCATGTCAATAAATGTCTCCCTTCAAGAGCGAAAAGATGTCTCCATTCATGTGATAAATGGTTCTCCCTTACTAAGATGAGAAGTGTCTCCCTTAATTGGCGAGAAATGTTTCCCCGTCAAAGACGAAAAATGTCTCTATTCAATGGTCAGAAAAATGTTCCCTTCAAAGACAAAAATGTCTCCATTCAATGTCGATAAATGTCTCCCTTCAAAGATGAGAATGTCTCCCTTACATTGGCCGAAAAAATGTTCCTTTCAAGACGAAAAAATGTTCTCATTCAATGCTCGAATAAAATTGTCCCTTCAAGACAAAAATATGTCTTCATTCAATGTCGATAATGTCTCCTTCAAAGTGAGAATGTCTCCCTTAATTGGCAGAAATGTCCTCGCCTTCAAAGGGAAAATGTCTCCATTCAATGTCGAGAAATATCTCCTCCCTTCAAAGACAGAAAATTTCCGACTTCAATGTCGTTAAAATGTCCTCCATTCACGTAGTGAGAAATGTCTCCCTTAATTTTCGAGAAATGTCTCCCCTTAAAGACGAAAAATGTCTCCATTCAGTGTCGAGAAATGTCTCGCTTCAAAGACGAAAAAATGATCTCCATTCAATGTCGATAAATGTCTCCTTTCAAAGACGAAAAATGTCTCCCTTCAAGTCGAGATATGTCTCCCTTCAAAGACAGAATAAATGTCTCCTATTAAATGATCGAATAAATGTCTCCCTTACAAAGTACGAAAAATGTCTCCTTCAATGTCAAATAAATGTTCTTATTCAAAGATTATAGAAAATGTTCCTTATAAAGACGGAAAATGTCTAACAATTCAAATGTTCTGTTGGATGCTCCTTGAAACGAAAAATATTGGTCTCACATTAATGGTCGATAAATCGTTCCTTCAAAGATAAAATGTCTCCCTAATTGGCGAGAAATGTTCCCTTCAAAGACCGAAAAATGTCTCATTCGAATTGTCGAAATGTCTCCCTTTCATATAGTAAAAATAATGTTCTCATTTCTATGTCTGATTAATGATCTCCCTCAAATAGATGAGAAATGTCTCCTTTATTTACCTATTTAGGTGAGAATAATGTCTTCTTTCAAGACTAGTTAAAAATATCGTTCTCCATTCAATTTTAGATAATGTCTACACTATTCAAAGTATTTACGCAAAAATGTCTTCCATTCAATGTAATAATGTCTCCCTTCATATAGATGAATAAATGTACTCCTTAATGGCAAATGTTCCTCTTCAAAGACGAAAAATGTTCCATTCATGTCGATACAATGCTCCCTCCCTTTCAAAAGAATGAGAAAATGTATCATCCCTTATTGAGCGATGGAAATGTTTCCCTTCAAGAACGAAAATTCTCCATCAGTGTCGATAATAATGTCTCCCTTCCAAAAAGACGAATAAATTGTTTCTTCCATTCCAAGGTCAATGAATCTGTATGCCCTTCAAAGATGGTAAATGTCTCCTTAATTGGCGAGAAAGTGGGGCCCTTTCAAAGATTTGATACTCGAACAATTTTAATTTACTTTCATTCAAAAATAAGAATAGTTCTTATAATGTCAGTAAATGTCTCCCTTCAAAGACGAAAAATTTCTCATTCACATGTTTTAAATGCACCCTTCAAAAATAAGAAATGTCTCCTTTAATTGCCGAGAAATGTCTACCTTCAAAGACGAAAAAATTCTCCATTCAATTGTCTTAAATGTCTCCCTTTCAACAGATGAGAAATTGTCTCCCTTAATTGTCGATATGTCTCCCTTCAAAGACGAAAAATGTCTCATTCATTGTCGATTATGTCTCTCCTGCAAATATGAGAATGTCTCCCTTAATAAATGGCGAGAAATGTCTTCCTTCGAAGAACGATAAATTATGTCGCTGATTCAATGTCGATAAGTCTTCAAAGATCCAAAGAAATGTCTCCCTTAATTGGCGAGAATTGTCTCCCTTTAAAGACGAAAAATGTTCCATTCAATGTCAATCGAAAATGTCTCCCTTCAAAGACGAAAAAATGTGGCCATTCAATGTCAACTAAATTTGTCCTTTCAAGATGAGAAATGTCTCCCTTAATTGGCGAAAAATGCCTCCCTTCAAAGACGGAAAAATTTCTACATTCAATGTGATAAATGTCTCGCCTTCAAAGTGACGACGAATTTTCATTCATGTCCAAAGTAATAGATCATCCCTCAAAGATGAGAAATGTCTCCTTAATTTGGCTTTTGAGAATTTCTGCCTTTAAAGAACGGAAGATGTTCCATTCATCGAGAAATGTCCTCCCTTCAACAGACAAAAAATGTTCCTTCGAGAGAACTATGTCGGATAAATGTGTCTCCTAAGTTGGCGAAGAGAGCGATGGAAGGATAAATTGGGTTCTCCTATCGAATTTGCGCGAGAGATAGTTGGTCTCGCTATATCATAAGACATGAAAGAAATTAGGTCGCAGCCGTATTCAACATAGACATGTCGAGGTTACGAAAGTGCTCGTCCAGCGCATGAAGGGACATGCTTCAGAAAGAATACGAAAAAATGACATCTCAGACTTCATGATATGGTCAATAAATGGTTCAGCCTTATACTAAGAGAACGTGAGAAGAGAAGAGGTGCTTCGAATAGCAATCTCGATGGTCTCAGGTGAGTATAAGATATTGAGAATGTCGTACGCAGTTGATAGTAAACGGTCACATTCCATACAGAGAGGACGAAAATGTGTCCATCTCAATGTACAAGTAAATGTCTCCTCAACAGGATAGAAAATGTCTCCCTTTTAAGAGACGGAGAAAATGTCCTAGGGCATATCACACTCGGATAGCGAGAAAGCATGTCTATTATACCTTCATACCCTAGATGGGACGGGAGAGAAGAAGTGAGGTCTCACATTCAATCTGTCGCAAAAAATTGGGTTCTGGTCCCTTGTACATAAGATGATTGTGTGGTAATGTACTCCCACTATAGAATATGTATGGCGAGATATTGGTTCACTCTAGTACGAAATGACAAAAAATGTGATATTTGAACCGCAGTTATGTCAATGTCGAAAACGTGTATCCTTCCAGGTGAGACGCAAAAAATGTCTCATTCAATGTCGATAAAATGTTCCCTTCAAACGATGAAAAATGTCTCCCTTAAATTGGGAGAAATGTCTGCCGCAGTTGCTTAATGACGGAGGAAAAACTGAATAAGCTCTCTCGCAATTCAATATGTGGGTGTCGAATGATAAGTCTCCTCTATAATGCACAGAGACGAAAAGGAATTCGGTCTTCATTATCAGAAGGAGTTGAGTGGAAGCGTAGAGAAATGTGAATACTTCGCCTCTTCAAAGAATGTTATGAGATTAGGTGTCCGCCCACTTTCTAATTGGGAGTGGGATGAGTGAGAGGGCAAAGGAGGTGTTTCGCTTGATCAAAGATACAGATAGTGAAATGTTCATCATTGAGCAGTCGTGTGGGTGGCGAATGTCGATTAGAAATGTTCTCCTTTCAAAAGAGTGGAGAAATGGGTCTCCCTCTAACTTGTTGATCAATGAATCGTGCCAACTCCACACTGTAGCAAAGACGGAAAATGATACTCCATGTATCATTGTCGATCAAAAAACGTTGCACCTTCAACAATATGAGATAAATGTCTCCCTTAATGGGGCGTAGAAATGTCTCCTTCTAAAGACGAAGAAAACGTGACGTCTCCATTCAATGTCGGATAAGATGTCGGTCCTTTACACATAGAGTGAGAAATGGTTCTACCGACTTTAAATGATTGTGGTCGAAGAAATGTCCTTTCGCCTTTGCAGAGAGACGAGAAAAGATTGTCATCCACGTTCAATGTACGATAGATCAGGATGTATTCCTTATCAACAAAGACGGCAAATGTCGTTGCCATGTACAGATGATCATAAGATGTCGTCCACGTGAGGTAGAACTAGATGAGACAAGGATTTGCTTAAAGGCGTGGGCGAAAAATGTCTCCCTCTTCAAAGACAGAAAATAGAGGTGTCTCATGATTCAAAGGTGGCCTCGATGATATATAGTCAATCCACTATTCAATTAGTAGAGGAAGATGAAGCATCGTCGTCCATACTTGCATGTCATATAAATTGAATCTCTGTTCAGAAAGATGAGGAAATGTCTCCTTAATTGGCGAGAATATGTCTCCCTTCAAAGACGGAAATAATGAATCCTCCTATTCAAATGTCAGAGTAAATGAGATCTCCTTACAAAGGACAAAAATATACTATCTATATCAATGTCGAATAACAATGTCTCCACTTCAAAGATAAGAAAATGTCTACCAATATAAATTGAGCGAGAGACGATAGTATCCTGTACAAAGACGAGATAAAATTTCTCCAATCACAAGCCTGGTTCGACGATGAAATTGGTCCTCTTAATACACAGGGACGAAAAATGTTCCATCTGAGAAATAGTAAATTCCAATTGTTCTCACTTTAAGATGAAGAATACTTGGACGCTCGTGCCCTTAGATTGGCGGAGAGCAGACTGTCTAGAGGCATAAATTTAGGACGGAGGAACATATGTTTGTTGACACAATGCATAGAGGTGTGGCATAGGAATAGTGAGGTCACTGCTTTGGCTGGAAAGGATGAGTAAAAATGTCTCACTCGCTAGATCGAGTGTATATTGGAGGAAATGTTCGCATTCAAAGACGCATAAGAAATGGTAGTCCATTTCCCTAAATGCAATGACAGATGCGAGTAAAGTGTCTCTATAAGGATTGACGAAAAAAGTCATGTGTAGAAAATTCTGCATAATGTACGAAATAGAGCTGTCCCTATGCGCCTGTTAAGAGACGAATAAATGTCAGCGCACGCCCCATATAATGTGTAAGAAATGTCTCCACTTGAGAAAGATGAGAAATGTCTGCCCTCATAAGTGTGGCGGAAGAAATGTCGCTGCGCCCTTCCAAAGAGACGAAGGAACTGTTCCCACATCTCAACAATTGATTCGACTAAAAACTAGCTGCGTTCGCAAAGATGAGTCGATTAAAAGTGTCCTCGCTTTCTAATTGGCCCGATAGAAAAGGTAGTCATCCTTCTCAGAAAAGACGAGAGAAAGAGAATGTCTATCTTTCTATAGATGTCGAGGAGAGAGTGGGATCTCTTCAAAGACGACAAAATTGTCTCGCCGATTACCAGATGTCGTGAGTAGAAGCTGGGTTTCCTTCATAGTAGATGAGGAAATCGTCTCGCCTATATGTGTTTGGCAGCGTAGCAGTAGTGCGTTACATCCTACATGTTCAAACATGAAGCGAATTAAAATCGGTTTCATTGCAGTACATCTATAGGGAATGTCGATTACCTTACATGTATTGGAGTAGAGGATTAGTAGTGAGCATATAGCGAATGTCGAGGCGGTAAAGAATAGGTCTCCCTGTTGACAAAGAATGGAGGAAATAGTGTGGGATCCGCACTTGTAGTCATGGAGAGGATGTCTCCTTGCTAATAGACGAAAGAAATATCATCCATGTCCGGAGCTGTCAGAACATGATGTCCTCGTCTCTGTCAATACAGACCCCACAAAATATAACTTGTCTCGGCATATACAAATGTCAAATATGGAAGAATTTTAGGCTCACTTCAAGAGACGAAAAATGTTCTCATTCATGTCGATAAGGAGTGTATCGTCTCCTTTAAGACGGCGAAAAAGCTGTCTCGCATTCACACTGATTCAGAATACAGATGTCGTTCCCACATCTGCAAAGATCGAGGAGAATGTTTACCACTCATTATGAGAGGACTGGAAAAGTTTCTTGTATCATTTACAAAGTGTTCGCGATAGGAAATGCAAAGTATGGGTAACGCACTAGTTCGAATATGATTGGATAAGACAATGAGGTCATACCATTGTTTCGTATTGGCGTCGATAAATGTTATGCCTTCAAAGATCTGAGAAATGCTCATTCTCAATAGCGTCTAAGTATGGCGATGTGAAGATGATAGAACGTCTTCGATCCCTTATAGACGAAAATGAACGGAAAATCACGGATGCAGAAATCCATATCAAGCAGATCGTGGAGAGTAGAATAGTGGTCTTACCGAGGCATTGCATTGAGACGGCAGGAACTAGTACTCCGCGATTACAATTCCTGCTCTAGCGAACTAAAATAAATGGTCTCCACTTCAACAAAAGTACTAGGGGAAACGATTGGCGTCTCCCTTTCAGAATTGGCGGAGGAATAAATGGTTCCGTTCCAAAGAGAGGAAAGACTAATCGCGCATCTAGGGCAGGGTGCCGGGAGGATTAATGAGTCTACTATCATAAATTTTGTATCGAACGATTATAAATACTATGTCTCCATTATACATATAGTAAATAGTCTAAGAACTCTGTGGTGTATACCTTTATGACTGCGAATAGAAGTGAGAAGAATGTTATTCTGTACGTGCCCTATGAAATGATTGGTCAAGTAGAGAATTGAATGATCTCTATACGATTGATAATGTGTTATGAGATACGCGGATAATGATTGGTCATCCTACGAATTAGGTTGGACCAATGAGTGATTGTAAGTGATCGTGCGTTAACAAGATACGATATAGAATATCGCTGTGGATTTCAAGCATGTATTCGGTGACAATAATAGGATTACTTAGAGATGAGTTAAATTGGAGTCTTCTTAGGTGCAGCTGATGCATATTGTAGAGGATGGGGAGAGGCGAAAATGGAGTATCCACAGTGTAGGTGAAAGGACATGTCTTAGAGATTAACTGGCATGAATGTAGTCAAGTCCATTCGGTTATGTCGATGGACTTGTAAGATATTGAGTAAATGGTGGCTTGACCGCTGATTGGTGTATAGTGAGGGAGAGATTGTCTTCGCATTGGGTAAAGCAGTAAGCACGATATATCTAAAAAATATGAGTGTTACACATTCATAAATTATCAGAATCAGGAGTATGCTTTCGATCAGCTAGTTCGGTAGAAGGATGCGGTAAAGATAGCTTGACTATACGATGTAGAAAGTGGTAGTGGGGAATGAATGGATGTCATATCATCTAGCTAAAGTACGGAAAATGTTACCTGTAGCAGACTGTATTGTGCAATTGTAGCGATTAAGGACAATAGAAACTAGATATTCCTCGAGTACAGTAAGATTAGAGAAGTAAAGAAAAATGGTGCACCTGAATTATATTATATAACAATGTCGTAAATATGTACTTTTTCTTTAATAAAGATGCTAGATAGATCTTCTTAATGGCGAGAATTAATTTGTATCTTCCTTATTCCTAAAGTAGAGTAGATAAAAGTTTTCTCATATTTTTATCAAATGTCAGTTAGAAATATTTTTCCTCATCTCAAAGACGAAAAATATGTTCTTCCTAATTCAATGATCGTAAATGTTTACATTTCTAAATTAGAAGAAAATTATTGATGTCGTTCTACTTTACTATTAATTGTTCTAGGTTTATATAGGTTGTTCTCTACTACTTAATAAATTAGACGAATAAAAATATGTATCTCATTCAATAGTCGATAAGATGTCTACCATTCTAAAAGGAAAAATGGTCTCATTTCATGTCATAACATAGTGTTTACCTTCAAAGATTTATAAGAAATGTCTCCCTTTAAAGACGGAAATGTCTACATTCATGTCGTCGAAATGTACTCCCATTCAAAGACAAAATGTCTCTCATTACAATTCGATATATTCGTATCTTCATTCAAGATGAGAAATGGTTTCCTTATACATAGTTTAGGTGAGAATGTTCTTCCCTTTACAAATAGACGATATAAAATGTCCTCATTCAGAATTGAAAAAATGTCTCCCTTGTCAAGAATAATAAAATTGATTCTCCAATTCAAATGTCGACATAATTTGATCATATGCTCCTTATCAATAAGTTTGTAGATCATGTCTCCTACTTAAATTGTGCAGAGTAAAATTTAGTACTCCTTCAAAAAAGAATGAAAAAATGTCCCATTTACAGATAATATGTTCGAAATAATAATGATTAACTCCTTCAAATAAGATAGAATAATTGAGATACTCCAATTCAATGTCAAATTAATTGTACTCCCTTCAGAATGATAAATGTCTCCTTAATTGGCAAAGGGTAAAATGTTGGCCTCTTCAAATGAGAAAATGTACTCCAATTCTAAATTGTACGATAAACATGTACTCCTTCAAAGAAGGGAATGTCTCCTTAAGTGTGGTACTGAGAAATGTTCCCTTCAATAAGACTGAAAAATTATGCTCCATTCAATTGTCCGAGTAAGTATTCGCTTTAAAAGATAACATGGTCTCCTATGTCAAGGTTCATAATAATGTTCCCTTAAATAGAATGAATGAAATGGTCCTCACTTAGATTGGCGAGAAGATGGGGCCCTTTCAAGCAAAAAATAAGATCTACTGCAAGCTTTGTTCAAATGAATGTCTCCCTTTCTCAAAATATATAAAATAATGTCATCCTGTAATTAGTGCGAGTAAAATGTTACCTTATGTGCAAAGACCGAAAAAGATGTCTATCAGAGAATGGTACAATAGGTTGATAAAGTGCTCACCTTTACAAAGATAGGAGAGAATTGCTTCCGTGTATATGATGAGGACGATGAACAAGGTAGGTTCGTTACGCCGCTGTCATGGAGGGAAAATGTCTGTATCAGATACATGAGTGTGTTGGAGATAGCACTGTAGACGAGGAAATGGTCTGCCATCGACAAGTGAGGAAAACAGTGGCTGACGCGCATTGAATTATACGTGATATATGTTCATCCCAGTATATGCGTAAGTGAGAGCGAATAAAAATGTGGTATCAGCTGGATGCGTGATAGCTATGTTTCGGAAGGTGAGATTGTTCCGCTATCTAAATATGAGAAGATGTACTTCGCCCATTGTAAATTGTGGAGAGATGAATTGATCTCCTACGAGTACGAGGAAAGAGATGGCTCAGCATTAAAGAGATGATGGATATGAAATAATTGATCTTACGTCACCTTCAAAGATGAATGATAAATTGTTTTATATGGGTTGCAATTATGAAGATGTGAGCGAGTAGAGTATTCTTCGCCATTCTCAGTAGTTTTGTATGTATTCTGATCGAAGAGATTCAAGATTTGTGATTCATATTGTGGTTATAGAATATAATGGTCTAGCATGCAGAAGTTTGACTTGATTAATAACACATGTCTCGCATTAGAGCATGTCAAGCTGTCAATATGTGGTTATCTCTTCAAAGATGAGAAATGTTCCTTAATTGGCGAGAAATTTTGCCTTCAAAAGTAAGGGAATAATCCGTCTTCCATGCAATATGTCGATGAATAATAGTCTCACGCGTTGAAAAGGAGCAAAATATTATGGCTCCATATAATTTTCTTGATTTTTTAGATTTATTTATTACTACATATAACAAATAGATGAATATGGGTCCCTTAATTGCGAGAAAATGTGGATTCCCTTTCAGATTCGAATTAATAAGTTCTCCATTTTTTAATTGTCTGATAAATGTCTCCTTTAAATTCAAAGACGAAAAATTGTCTCTCCATTCCAATGTCAATTTAAATGTCTTTTCGCATTTTCAGAGTATCTAACGATCGAGTACTGTCATTCAATGTCGATAAATGTCTCCTTTGAACGTGCCATTTCTCCATTCATGTCATAAATAAATCATCATTTGAGAGAAATGTTTCACTTTAAAGACGGAAAATGTCTACTTCAATGTCGAGAAATGTCTCCCTTCAAAGACGAAAAATGTTCCATTCAATGTCGATAAATGTTTCCCTTCAAAGATGAGAAATGTCTCTTCATTGGCGAGAAATGTC
>JABUQX010047996.1:25000-31523 GCA_015478945.1 Trachelipus rathkii
ATTAAGCAAGTGGGCATCATGAGGTCTAGCAAATACATATTTTCGGCCGATTTTACTAAACAAGCAATTACCAACTTCGGAACAACTAATAAAACTTAGACTGTAACAATTAGGTTTCAGGCTTTTTCGATTTGTGCATAAACAAAAATAAACGAGAGGGTTCTGTGAGATTATGAAAAAAAATGACCACACATTAAGATAAAACCATTAAAATAGCTCGTTGATTATAAGTTAGGGTCACACCATAATCGACTGAAATAGTATATGGTATAAAATGCAATCAGTAAGGATGTTTACTTATATCAAAGGGTTGAACGTAAATTTACATCATAAATAATTGAGAGGGTTAAATCAAGACAAAGAACATAAAAAAGAGTAAATAGATGTTACTGATACATACTCAGTCAGTTAGTAAAGTTGTTTCTGTAATATTTGCCATCTCTTAATGATGTAAAAAGAAAATTGGATTGCAAATGATATATATAATAGCTAATTACCATAAGATATTAAGGATTAATGAGATTTTGATTTTATATATGATAACACATTTGTTATTGTTGGTATAAGGTCATTACATAATATCGACTTCCTCATTACAATACTAAAATTAAAAAATTTTACGTAAATTTTATCACAATTTTTTTTATTTTTTTCATGATGTTTTTTTTTTAATCTAAAATTTATTTTAACTAAATTAGTTTAATTATAAATTCAAACAATAATTCACGATTGCAGAATAAAAAAATGACCTTTGGTTTTAAAAAAATATCTTAATCTTCGTATCTCTATACAACGCTGATCCTCTTGGAATGAGAGAGATAAAGGAGGAAATATATCCCAAGTTGAGTCGGCTTTCGCTGTGTTAAATAATATAATATTTTCCGAATCTGTAATATTCTTTTTCAAGACATTCATTAATTAAAATTATAAGTAATTGAAATGTTATAGTATATATATAAGAGAGAATCTTGCCCTTCTTCGTTCATATATTAAAACCATCTACTTCATTAATCTCTTAATTATACATAATCAAAACTTCTTTCATTTATTAAACTAAAATAATTACTAAAACAAACTGATTTGAAACAGTCGCAATGACATGTACCATATATGGAAAATTCATATATCCGTTGAAGGAATATATTATATAGTTTTATTAATCATTATATTTATAAAGGCAACAAGTTTCACACATAGTTATATATGGGATTAACGATATGTAGATGACATTTAATTATGTTGATTAACCTGCCCTCTACAACCACCAACCCTAATGATAGTCCCTATAACTAATATTATACTCTAATTCATCCTTCACAAGTTCAGTTACGTAATAGAAATGCCTTCCAACAACTCTATCCCATCATTCCTCGATACTTAATCACATTGAGAAATAAGTGTTTCCATAATGAATTGTATATGAATAAACGATAACAACTACATTCACACCAACTATATACAATTGGCTATCTAATCCATTCATACAAACACAAAATTAGGCTTGTTCTTCATCTCTATTAGTCTCCGTATAGGCTTTATCGTATTAATGCTCTCCCCCTATCTTATTTATATACTTACTAGCCAACATATAGAATAAACTAAATACATTCCAACTAAAATACTTATTACCCAAATCTACTCTTTAAACTATCCTATATATAACAGATATTTATTTTTCATTATTACACATAAAAGCATTTACAAAGCATAAAAAAGTAAGGTACATATAAGCACCTTTTTCCCGAAAAATAGCAACACCTCCTATTTACCTTTATAATACTATATATATATAAATTTACTTCTACTTATATAACCTACTAATTATTTAATATTGTTATACTGATTATTAATAAATAAACAGAATATAGAAATACTTATATAAATAAATATATTTATATTTACCATATATATAATATATATATATATATATATATATATACTTTATATATATATATATATATATATACATACTTAAAATTCCATCTAAAATAATACAATTCATCCATATATATATATCATATAATATATTAATATTATATATACTTTAGAGAGCCCCTTGGATTCTTTTTAGTGTTGTGCTTTACTGTCACTTCATTAACATTTATTACTAAATGTGCACACAATTAAAAACATTGTTAAAGACACTTTTTTTCACATGAAATAAAATTTTAAAAAGGAAGCTAAATATATGTCGTCCACCGACACGCGACGACACTATAATTCAAACGAAAGAGATGGGATAATATTCTTTCTTGATCTCTCTCATCAGTTCATACGCTCGCTGTCTTCAGCCTCTGGCATCTGTACTAATATGATTTTCTCTGTATACATTAGTGTTCGATCCCACTAAGAGTTATTGCAAGATAATGCAGATAAAACATTTCACGATATTCATATTGATTATAAGGTGAAAACCATAGATTATATGATCAATATAGTAACAAGGTTCACCGAGGAAAAATCAGAGCATTGCTTATTGAGCTAGAGATATTGCTTTCAACTAAGGACAATTATAAAGCTAGCAATAAGGAATTCCACTGGATCTTTTGGCGATGTATCGTACAGAGTGATTGATTTCATATTACTGATCATGGCCTTGTCATATATGAAATGATACAATTGATAGAGTGGGGCGCCCTGTGTTTCGCCTATGAGCTTGTTAAACGCTCGAAATATTTATCGAACACTATGCTACTATCGTAGCAGAAGTCATTATCATGAGTAATAGTTGGATTTTTTGCTTCTTTGCAATTCGTATGGTATTCACCTATATATTGTTTTTTTGGCAACAGTATTGCAGGGGAATGTGAATATAGTACAGACTTTTGGGGGATTTTCTTTTCACCGATTCTTTAGAGTGTGGTTTGAGAATGTTGTTTTAAGGTGATGTTCATTTGATGAGGAAGAAGGGTAATATTTTTTGGTCAATACATTTGTTTTAAGCGAACTATAAATCGGGAATATGAGGAAATTGGTAACAAGGAGGTGTTGCTTTATTTCGGGAAACATAGGCAAGGTGCTATATCGTACCTCGCAAACATATGCTTGTATTTGAGCTTTGTTAACCTTTAATGTGCATTTATATATACTACTATATGCGTGACTGAAATCTTAGAGACAATCCGCCTGGTGAAAGATATGATTTATAGATGAAAGTAAGATTTGTAGGTATTGTAATTATTAAGCCTAATTCATACATTGGATGACTAGAAGAATGCGGGTAGAGCATACATATCAAAATATTAATGACAACAAACACCGCATGAGAGACGGAGAAATCAGACAGACCGAAAGGAACCCAGATAATCATCTGTGTTTAGGCTGTGAACTGAGATATTGGAAGATCAAGAGAGAATAAGAAAGGTCACCTCAACACTTAGTATCATGACATTTAGGTAATTGGAGGTCTCGGCTGAATGTGTCGTTCGGACGAAAATTAGCTTTTCTTTTTAAAATTTTACTTATCTATCATTATAAAATAAAAAGTGAATGAGTCTGGTATAACATGATTGTGTTTAGTTTTTTAATTTGTGCCACTGTGATTTAAGTAGTAAAGTATCTGAATGAGAGAACTGGGGAGATATAGTGAAGAGTTGTTGAAGAGGCCAATCACCTAAAATATCATATGCAAGTATACCATAGAAGGGGGCGCTTCGCATAGCTGTAAAAGTATATGAATTAAGAGTTATAATATAAGTTATTATATATAGACATCATTAAGGGGTTATGGTTAGTTGTGAGGTATAAGAAGTGAGTATGAACATACTAAAAATTGTCATGCATATATATATATTACATATATATATGCTATATATATATATATATATATATATATATATATATATATATATATATATAATCCATTAAAACTTTAATTGATTATATAATAAAAGTGAGTGGGGAAAGGATTAGCCCTTCACATGTGACCTTGATTAGTATATATATATAATATATATATATATATATATTATCAGCTAATATTATATATGATATATTTATATAGCTTATATATATATATATTATATATATATATTATATATATTATAATAATATATAATATATATATATTATATTATATATATATAGACTATATGTATAGTAGACCAGTGGGGAATCTACCTAATAACTCAGGCGTAAAAGAGATTATGTATTTAGTAATTAATATTGCCATTAAATATAATGAAAGAAGTTATGTATTGTATAGTTAATTATATATTTATATATCTAGATATATATTAAGTTGTTAGAGATGTTTTATATATATGTTAATAAATACGAGAGGCCAATCTCATCATTAAGCTCCAATTCAAGTACAACAGCTATTAAATAATCTTTGTAAATATTAAAGGTGTATATACAATATTATTGTATATTTATTATACTTTTATATATATTAAATATATTATATATATTATCTATTTATATTTTTTATTATATATATTATATATTTTTTATTATTCTCTCTGTATATCATTATATATATTATTACTATGATATATTTTTGTATATATATACTCGGATATATATAAATTTCTCAATATATTTATATCTAAGCTAAATATCCTTTATCCAATATATATATATGTATATATTTATGTGTAATTGTTTTTAGAGAGAATTCTCGGAGGCTTAAAATAACATCACACATATACAATAACAAAGATAATATTCTAAAATCTAAATATAGGCGTCGGAAATACATTCTATCACACAATATAAACTTTATACTTATATATGCTAGACTGATTGAGAGGTATGGTAAACACAGCACTAGTAATTTACATATAGGCCGTAAAGTTATGTTATGTAAATTACACTATTTACGCCTTTGATAACCTGCTATCGAGATAAAGATCATATATAGTATAGTTCACATTAGAGCTATTTGCTAAGTTCGATTTTGACCTTATATATACGGAGAGTAATTTAAGGTGGGTCTCATTTTGTCGGTTATTCATAATATTATAATTTTCTACAGAACTTCGATTTTGTTTAGCCAAAACATCGCGAGTGGATACTTTCGCATAGACTATGGGGCAACCTTACCTGAGATTTTCTCCACCCGAATATGATTATAAACTCCGAGAGGTGAAATAGAGTACCAATTACGGTATAGTAAAAACTTTCGGCGGAAAATGTCCGCATGAGTATACCGGTTGACTCCCAATCTTGAGAGAGTAATACCACCATAGTAGAATAAACGATATAATATATGTCTTTGTGAAATGTTGACAAAACAAGAATATACTTTTTATATGCTATATATTTTTCTACAATCGCCAGCTGCTAATTAAGCTTTGATTATTGTATAAAACAATAAAAGATGTGATTAATAACTTATATGCGATTTGCAGAACTAGCTGCGCTAGTATATATGTCCATATGATGTACTTTGATGTACCCTCAAAACTCAATTCGGATAGGCTTAGTATGTTACCTCACACTGCTATCTTATCTTATAATCTATTATTTTGTATGTTTAAGACATCTCATTGATTCATTATATGAGTTATTAACTTTAACTTCATATACAACACATTGCAGATTCTCAGTTAATATGCTCGGTAAATAAGTAAATAAAGGTACCACTTCCAAAATCTGAAGAAGTTTTAGTACTTATCACTCGCACACCTATGATATGGTGCAGAATATGGTAATATAACGACTTATTCATACGAGCGGCAATTAGCGAGAGAGTGGAGTATTTGATTATATACTCTTTGTATATATCTATCTATTCTTCTATTCTTAAATATTATCATATAAGGAGTCTCTATCAAACCCATTTCCCGGGCGATCAAACCACCATAAATATTTCATAGGGGCTTGGGTCTCTTTTCTGAGCTCACACTAGTGTGTACTCCCGTGCTTTCATATTCTAATGATTGTACTGTCTACCCCCGCTCTATCTAGGGGCAAAAAGATAACTAAATTACAATCTCACTCAATCCTAACTTTAATCATAATCACTTTATTAATTATTAATTACAGTAATTACTTAATAGTTAGTATTATTTTTCAAGCAAATAAGCATTATATATATAAACTAATAGAGGACAAAAAAAGTAGATAGTATTACTTAATATGGCTATACCCTTATTTTATATACTCCTCAGATAATAAACTTAATATAGTAGTAAATAGGATTTACTATTAATTATTATACCAAATATTTCACTAGTAGTAAATATATATTACCTTATATTAATATATATATAATATATTTACGAATTATAAACAAATATTATCAGGATAAAAATAAATACATTTACTACTACTATTGAACTAATTATCCATTCAAAATTAACTAATTAACGCTTAAAACATTACTCAAACCCCCAAAACATCAGATAAGTAAAATCTCACCTATATCACAAGTAAAGCTGATATAATTATGCACATCACGCCTATGCAATAGCTGTGCTTAAAATTATAATATACATATATTAATATATCTATAACTAGGTATATATATATAAATACTATATAATATATATATAATGAGTATATATATATATAATAA
>JABUQX010047998.1:2500-10000 GCA_015478945.1 Trachelipus rathkii
GAGTAGGTTACAAACGTCATTAAATAATTTGGCAGTGAACTGGCTTCCTCGATCTGAGATGAGTCTTTTTATTGAGCCACAGAACGGAAAAATTTCGCTCACTAACACATTCAACACCGAGTCGACTGTCGCCTGCCTAAGAGGGTAGGCGAAGGGATACTTACTAAATCTATCAATAAAAACAAGCAGATAATTGAACCCCATACTATACGGAAACTTACATAAGTCCACATGAAGGGTGTCAAACTTCTCCGAGACTTCCTTAAATCTGCCGAATTCTGGAGATATCCTTCTAACGCTCTTATTTTTTTGACAGACATCACAACTCTGTATAAATCTTTTTACTCTACTATGCATAAATCTGAAGGCAAAATCCGCTTTCAGAATAATCAAAGTTCGTTTAATTCCCAAGTGATTTGTATTATGTATTTTCCCTATGACATCATCCACCAGATTTTCCGGTACTAATATCCTAGCAGCGCCTGTGGAGATGTCAACCGCCAAAGACAGCTCCTCACCCCGATGGATGAACTCCTTGTAACAGGCCTTCAATCCACTAGTTTTCAGCCCCTTTATTAGGTCCCTTATATAACCATCAGTCTCCTGTTCTATAGCTATCTCTTTGAAATCTACACCATCCTGAATTTTCTTCATCATTCCATTTAACCCTTTTTTACTGTAAGTTATAGTATTTATTACAAAATCCTCAAAGCCATTATCATTACCAGCTTCGCTACTACTATCATTGCCACTATTATTATTATTACTACTACTACTACTACTACTACTACTACTACTACTACTACTACTATCGCATTTACTACTACTACTACTATCGCTTTTATTATTATTATTATTATTATTATTTTTATTCTCATTATTATTATTATTATTATTTTTATTCTTATTATTATTATTATTATTATTATTATTATTATTATTATTATTATTATTTTCATTATTATTATTATTATTATTATTATTATTATTATTATTATTATTATTATTATTATTATTATTCTCATTATTATTATTATTATTATTTTTATTCTCGTTATTATTATTATTATTTTTATTATTATTATTATTATTATTATTATTATTATTATTATTATTATTATTATTATTATTATTATTATTATTATTATTATTATTATTATTATTATTATTCTCATTATTATTATTATTATTATTTTTATTCTCGTTATTATTATTATTATTATTATTATTATTATTATTATTATTATTATAATACTCCAGTAAGTTTTGTTCTTTTAACGTTCGGGTTAAAGGTCTTAACCCTTCCACTACGGAATTCAGAGAATTCCATCCACTAAACTCCTCCTCCAGTTGTAACTCCGTCTCCATGGTATTTTGTTTTGGCCACGCCCACTCCCCATCTTCTATATAAGCTAGTTGCAATTGCAAATCCCCAGCCTCTATAATCTTATCTCTTTCGTTAGCCAATTCTGTCAAAATTATAGCCAATTTATTTTTAGCCTTAGAGACCAATTTAAACTCAACGTCAAAATTTGAAATGGCATTCAATAAATTTACCTCTCGAATATTATGAATTTTTTCGGCACTCTTTTTCATATAAGCTGTGATTAACCCACTGTTGCTAGTACAGACAGTGATTCTCTTATTGGCAATTAAGTAAGCATATTTTTGTAAACTGTTATTGACGCATAGTAACTCCTTAACCAACTGTGGTAATGCTACTTCCACCTCAGTGAGTATGGTACTATAAAGCGCGAAAATCTTTGTCTGATTATTTTCTTCCCCCATAAGTGCGCTGGCTATAGTAAGCTCGCTTACCTTCGTGTATAATAGTAACTCAGTTTTTTCATCAGGGAACGACAACAGGGTGGCACTCACCATTGCCGCTTTAGCTTCTAGAAACGCTCGCTCGGCTTCTACTCCCCAGGAAATCCTTTTATTGGAGGCGGGTTTTCCCTTCAACATTTTTGTTAGGGGTTGCAACAATTGGGCCGCTCCGACTACATTAATTCGGCAGAAGTTATATAGACCGAGGAAAGCCCTAAGTTGTTTGATAGTTGTTGGCTTTGCAACATTCACCACTGCATCGATTTTCTCCTTACTAGGCTTAACCCCCTTCTCGCTAATATTGAAACCTAGAAAATCCGTTTCTCCGACTGCAAGTACACATTTTTTTGGGTTCAGATAAATTTTCATATACTTTAATCTCTCCAAAACTTTCTCCAACATTGCAACATGCTCTTCAAGAGTCGAACTGGCAATTAAGATGTCATCTAAATAAACAAAAACGTTCCTTAAATCTCCAAACAAGATTGACATGAAGCGCTGGAAGGCACTAGATGAACACTTATGTCCTTGTATTAAATAGTTAAAGCTGTAGTTACCAAAAGGACAAGTAATAGTGAAATATTTCTTTGTTTCCTCGCTGATTGGCACGTTATAGTAAGCTTGCCGAACGTCTAGCCTTGTTAATAACTTGCAATGTTGCAATTGCAATATAATATCCTTAATCTTGGGTAGGGTAAAGTTGTCAGAGGTTGATCTCTGGTTCAATAACCTCAGATCAACGACTAAGCGAACTCTTCCGTCCGACTTTGGCAAAAAGCTAGTTGGAAAACCCCAATTGCTTCTCCCCCGCGAAATGACCCCTGCGTCCAATAATTTATTGATTTCCCCCCTTGCTCTCTCAAAAAGATGTGGAGCTATGCTTCTACTCCTCAATTGTATCGGCGAGCCATTGACATTCACATGGTATGGGTAGTTTGCCGCCAACTCGCATAAAATCTCTTCTTTTAAAGGGCACTCTTCTCTATCCCCTCCCCCCTCATCAACAGTGCAATCTTCAACCCCCCTCTCCAATAGTACAATCTTTACCCCCCCCCCCCCTCCCCCATAGTTTCATTACTATCAAGTTGTGACTGAGCGACGAAGTTGTTCTCACAGCTGTCAAAATAAGCCACGCCTCCCTTCTTCCTGTACTTTGTACAGATAAAGCGCCATCTTTTGAGCTGATCATTCTTTAAATTTAAATTAGGTGCTTTGTAGGGATTTAAAAACAAGACTTGGTATTTCTTAATTAAATCGTTAACTAATTCATATTCACAAAGCGGTATATTCAAAGAGACAGCGGTTAGAGGGAAGATAGAGTTTCGAACATGTGCAGAAAAATTAAAAGCCTCATTAATGAGAGAAATACTACGATTCGTGCTTGGATCTAGTAAGAAATGGCACCTAAAGTCGATAATGAATCCGTGTTTTTTGAGAAAAGGCATGCCAAGGACATTAAATTTTATGTCTGCTGTATACGCATGCACATTGTAAAGTCTGTCTAACCCCAAATCAATTTCAATCACTCTTTTATTATAAATATTCATGCAGCCTCCATTCGCGGCTCTGGCAGTGCCAATAACGGCACCCCCCTTATCTAATTCAGACGCTACCACCAGGTCGAGGCAACTTCCGGTGTCTAGCAAGTAAGATGCATTATTAGTTTTATCTGAAATATAGTACAATTTGTCAAAAATCATATCTCTAACAGCTGCAACGACTTCAGTTGAGTTGCCAGAAACTCCCACCACAGCATTACCAGCTAAGCCGCATGCATTATTTCTTAAAATTAATGATCCCTCATGCTTATCGGAAGGAGAAGAACCTCCTTCATCCCTAAAGCTAATACAATTCATTTTCAGAAAGGGAATTTCGCCCCTTTCATTAATTACAAATTCATTTTTATCATTATTTTTATCAACAAGTATGGAGTCACAAGTCTGAATCGCCTCCATTCCCGCCTTCTCCCCAGTGACTGGGGTAGGGGGATAGGTTGACTCCGCCGGGGGAGGCAGCGACTCATTCACAAAGCTATTGTTTTCAAAAGTTACAGCGTTATTATTTTCAATACAGTTATAAGAATTTACAAAACCGTTATTGCCATCACTATGACTATCATTCCTAGTTCTACAATCATTATTATTATTATTGTTATCATCGTCATTAACCTCATCATGCATTGAGTTACAATTTAAAGTTGAAGATGACTCTATTCCCACTGACTCAGTGATACGCGACTTCTGTGGGGGAGGGAGTGAATCACTAGGAATCCCCCCCTGCCCTTGATCATCCTTACAAGTCATATTTCTACTCCATTTAAATCTATTAATATAATTAACATTTCCATCATACCCACGATTAATATAATTACAATTATTTCTAAAATACCTATTACTATTATGGCCATTAAGATTAGCATGCTCATTATTATTATAGAAATTATTATAACCAACACGTGCATTATTATTATAAACATTACTGTTATAATCAATATTTTCGTTACCATAGTAATTATTATTATAAAAATCGTCTCTACCATGGTTACTGCAATTTCTATTATTATAATTATGATTTCTACCGTTAGTTTGATTATCATTATAATAATGTCTTCTACTATAGTTAAAATTAATATTTCCCCGCCCAAAATTTGATTTATTCATACAAAAATTACAGGGTAAACAATCACAAAGGTCTCTACTCACAAAAGCGTCGTTCCCCCCAATATTCACCCCCATCTGGCCCGGGAGTCGCCTCACGGACCAGCCTTTCCATTTTTTGAAATGTTGACGTTCTGTTGTGGGGGTGGAGGAGTTGCCGGGGGTTGCGATATCAAGGTGTACATTGGACAATATCGACCCTCACATCGAAATGAATGGTGCAAAAATTTCCTATGGAACCTACAAAGGCCTTCCGTACTAGGGCCAGCTGCAACGTTGTTATATGCTGATCGGTTGAAACCTCTTCCTCTGGATTCATGATCATTGTTGGGGGTGGGGGAATTCTTCGCATTCTGACACAGCGTCTTCGCGAGCTCTATTACGCTCTTGGCTAGTGATTTCATTTCTTCGGCCGACTTTTCATGAGAGATTATCAGTCGACTTATCTCTCTCTCCTGTACTGAAGTCTCTCTGTTGAGTGACTTGGTGACTTTTTCTTCTGCTGGTCGTATGGCGTTCACAGATTGCCATTCGTTTCTCTCCCCCGCGGGGGATTGACGAGGTTTGGGGAGAAAAATTTGTTGAAAATGTCGTCGGCAATTTCGATCAATTCCTCAAAATTATGGTTCTTCTCTGTTGTCATGAGGGAGATCTGTAATTGCTTAGGCAATCGTAGGAGAAAGAGTTCTCTAATAAATTTAGCATCGTTGCCCGTTATTGAATCGAAAGTGGATAATCCGAGCATTTCTTTTATTCTAATTGCATAATCGGAGGGAAGCTCTCCATCTCTCATCCCAGACTGGAAAACTTCTTCTATTTGTGTTCTCAGCGATGGTGCGTAGAGTTTTTCTATTACTTTCACTAATTTAAGTATAACAATCTTCTTTAAGGGAAGTTTTTAACGAATTTGGTAATCTTGCTTGGTAATGTGTTTTGGTATTGGCTATAAAAGTCTCACCCCCTCGTGTGGTCGTCTCTTGGATCGATTGATTTCATTAAAAGTTCAAGATCATTTGTCGTCTGCCGAATCCAGTCTAGGGCATCAAATTCGTTAAAGGAGGATAGCAAAATTGAGGGGGAAGAATTCTGTCTTTCTCCTTTTCTCCCTAAGAAGAGTGGGAAGAGGATGACTCTTCCAACCAGGTTTGTTGGGGTTCACACTCATCTTGGATCTTCGTTTTTCCGATTCTGTTTCATACTGTGTTACGTGTCAACCCGTTACTTCATTTACTGCCTTCGATTGGGGGACTGTCTGGGGGGAGTGTGATGGGGGTCTTGATGCATTGAGACTGGCTGAGTCACATAGCGATGTTTGTTCTCTTCGTTTGCAACTCTGGGAGATTTTTCTTTTTGCTCGGCATTCTTAACGAGTTTTTCTTCTCTTTTTTTTTTTTTTTTTTTTTTTTTTCTCTATTGCACTGATCATAATAAGAGAGAAACGGCATACTATATAAGACCATAAATTGTGACTAACAGACAGATTCTATCTATCTCTATCAACCACCTGCAAGATTATTACACTCCTACGCGAAACGCCATATGACACTGCTCTCTACCTATTATCTATTATCCGATAATAGATCTTATCGTCAGTGAATCGATATACCTAGATGTTTATGATCGGAAAAAACCCACCACTTCACACTTTCCCTTTTATCACTGATATAGCATATTTTACAGTATCTATTAACAGACACACCAACACTAATCAAAATACAGCGAACTCTATGATACTATCTCCCACAACTACATGATTCTCCATCTCAAATTAAAGAAAGACACACAGACAAAACGATAATAATACGAATATCAAACATCAAACCACCTGCTCTTATAGATCAGCCATACACAACACCCACTCATCCTCACACTCAGACTATAAGGCATCATACAGACGATAGAATCACACAAAGATCTAAGTAATGGGGTCACAATTCTTTGTAATAAACCCTTTGACGAGTTAATACAGTGGTATAATGAAAAGGAGTAGTTACTTTTTATTCTTTTCTATTTCTAAGACCTAATTAAATCACATAGTAAGTAATGATATCTATGTTAAGGACAGTTTAAATACAATCAAATCGTTGATTAACACAATAGGCTAATTCACAGTCATTAATAAAATTGGTGAAAGTTAATATAACAAGTTCCTACGATCAAACACAATTTTCCGGTTCTTTTTCACGAGCCGAAACTCTATGCGACCTCTTTTCTTGTATCTTGAGGCCTTACTGCCCTTGCCTTCCCTCAAAATGCCAGGCATTCTCGGGTAGCATTTTGCAGTGACTCATTTTTACGACAATGAAGAGTCACCGAATATTCATCTTACATAATATAATAACAATTAAAATTTAACAAATAGAGAGCCCCCTTTTTGAGTGATGTTACAGGTGTGTATAGTCTTGTACAAGCTATTATGAGAGGTGTACAGGATTATTGTGAGGGCAAGAGAAATCCTGTCCTCACATATATATATATATATATATATATATATATATATATATATATAATCTATATATATTGTATATTATATATATATATAGTAGCACCTCGCAATAACGGTCGCTTAACGGCGTTTCGCAATAACGGCGCCCTTAACTACTCAGTGTTTGCGCAAGGAAACGCACGAACCAACAAACAGACACAATCGCCAAACTGCGTTGCAGTGCATTATGATGCATGCGGTCAGTCTGTTTACTGTCTTCGTGTGTTCTGCATCTATTTCGCGATATTCCAAACTTTATTCTGTATAATAAATTTATTAACTTAAAAATGGCCTCTACATCCAGTGAAAAGAAAAGTCGCAAACGGCTTACATTAAATGAGAAACTAGAATATATATAATAAAGTTAAATGAAAAAGGCACAGACTCTACACCAACTACATCACTATCACCGTCAGCAAAGCGAAGGCGGTTATTTGTAGATTCAGATGATGAAGATTCGCCAACATCTGTTGTACTGTCAGACGAAGAAGGAATCTCAAAAATAAAATATTTGTAATCAAATGTTACACA
>JABUQX010047998.1:15000-45555 GCA_015478945.1 Trachelipus rathkii
AGTATATGTTATATGATATATATTATATCGGACAGAGTATACTTTCTTACCTATCGAATCGAGTACATTTGAAATATCGAAATATTTGAAATATCGATACATTTGAAATTTTGAAAAAGAGCCTAAGGAAATGAATAAAATATTCGAGTTTTAATTTTTAAATTTTATTGGTTGACGCAACTTATATTTATATAATATATACTAGTCCGTATCAGTGATTATTTAGTATCTATTACTATATTTATATATTAGTAGGTATATTTAGGGGGTCTTATTCAGAGGGTAGCCTCTAGCTCCTGTATGATACTATTACTACTTCCTTTTACTCCTTACCTATTACTGTGTTTGTACAGCCGTGGGCCTTCGAGGAGTTGCATTCATACAGTGAATAGTATATAATATAAGAGTGTGGTATAGTGAACTTTTTACAGTGTGTGTTATATATTTAGGTAGATAGTGGGCTAATAACCGTGAGCTTGCTTTATTCATATCTACCCATACTATCATATATCATCGTGACGGTATATCTAGGATATACCTTACTATATTGACTCGCGGACCGTCCAGTCCATGTGAGGCAAGTGTACACACGGTCATTATTTGCGTACCTGTCTTTCGTTGTGTTATCGTTTGGGTCAGAGGACTCGTGGCCCATGTATGCTATGCAAATGATCCGACGCAATCCATCAAGGGGAGTATAGTAGCTTATAGGTGTGGAGCTTTCTTTGTTGACTGTTTGGAGTAAACTTTACAGATAATAACTCAATACCTGCCTCGATGTTACATTTGAAATCAGCGCTATATCAGAGCTTATTATAAGAAATGTAACAATAACAAAAGAGAGAATATACTTAAGAAAAACAATATTAATAAATAAATGGATAAAATTATATATATATTTTTTCATAAATGAAATATCTCGAAAAGTACCTGGAGACAGCTAATACCATAGAGAGGACCCAAATTATCATTTTGGCATATAGCGCGTGAGTACGCTATATTAACATAACTTTATAAAAATTAAAGATGTAATAAAAAAAAATAAAAAAAATAAGGTGGGCTCACGAGCCGACTGGGGAGTAGATGTAGGGCAGGTTAAAAGCGTTTCTCTCCTATAGTACTCCACGAATAGGGGAGGGAAGTCCTGTGTAGTGAAGGTGTGTCCCACCGCGTGAACGCGCAGCTAAAATAGCGCCCGAAAGTCGGACAGGCAGTGGGGTCAGGGATGTACGCGCTCCGGGGTAGGTGGATAGTCCCCGAGAGCCGCTCGCTAAGTTGCTCTCTCTCCAAAATACCGCTGACTTCTGGCCTCCGGAAGGCCGCAGAGCCACGCGTCAAGTCTTCGCTAGCCATCTGACTGCCTGTTTTCCCATTGGGTATTCGCTTTGTGATGTTAATATATAATAAAAATTTAAATACTGCTATCTCGAGGTCGTTAAACGGTAGAGTCGTCGGTGGCGTATTGTACTGTTTTTCTCCCTCGCACATCATTGTCGGTCCGATCCTTAGAAATTTTCACTGATAGGCGATTTCGAGAATAAGCTGCCCAGCGATGCACATAATATAATATTGTTATAATTAGACATTAACTGTTATGGTAGATATTATAGTAGCAGCTATATTTACAGTCTCCACTTTACCACCGGACGCGGAGCTCCAGTCGTTTTCTCCGAGAGTTCATACTAATTTACTAACCGTCTGTTCACTACTATAGCGTAGTAAGACTAGCGAGGCATATGTTATTAGACTAGCAGCTGTTTGACGGATGGCCCTAGCTTCCTCCGGTACGTAATCACCATTAATTAGATCTTTACATAGTTATGATATCACCTATATATACTACACTGCCTTACTCCCTCGTCTTTATTATACTAGTAGGCGCATTGACTCACTCGATATCCGGGGATAGGTCATGTATCTACTGGTTACGTATACTACGATTGTTCCTAAGAGATGCCATGACTGACCTCATTTTATCCTTTGTCTGGGCTGATCACCCACCGGGATGAGCCCTCCCCGCTGTCCTAGGACTTAGTGATTCAGCTGACAGTTTTCCTATACTTATTTGCCCTCCACGCTAATTAATATACTATAGAGGTGACTATCTCTATCACGTCTACACTATTTTTCCCTCACTGTCTTAAGTACGCAACGTTGCATCATCTCATACTCATATTTACTTGGTAGACCTTGTCCATTTGGATTTAATACCACTTACCACTAATTGGGCCATACTACAATATACTTCAATCAGTATTTTAGTAGTAGTGAGGTACATCACTACTACCCGTACCCATTCTATCTGCCGTCATCCTATACCTACTCTAATCCTCACATATTTGCCTTACATTTATACGATTTCCACACTATATGTGAGCTTTATTCGACCGACTGGTTTATATCTACTTTGACCTTCTCACGGGCTCTCTTCATCTCATCCTCTATCTATATATATATATAATATATATTTATATATATATATACTCTAATATATATATATATATCTATATAATATTCGTCTATATATTTATATATATATCATCTCTTCTTATCATATATATCTATATATATATATATATATATATCTCTCTATAAATATCTCTTTATTCTACTTATTCCCTGATCTCAAGATTCCACACTCAGTTTACTCTAGTATCAAAGTTACACTTACCTTTCCTAGTTAACCTTTCTCCTATATATATTATATATTATAGAACTATCGCCTTCCGTGTGCGTTTTGTTATACCCTATTTGTATCTAGGTACCCTCATATTTATTTATCTACTCTTTATTATTTTTTCCTATTTATACTACAATGTATAATGTAGTCACAATTTTATATATTCCGTCTACTCCCATGGTTCATAAATATATAACGTTCCATTTCGCGCATACCTATTAACTAAGTATTTCTAATGTGGTATGAGTTATACACTCATTATTAACTTAGGTGTGTCAGCTAGCCTCTACTCTCCATAATGTATATATTATATAATATCTATATATATTATATATATTATATATATAATATATTATATATATAATATATATATATATATATATACTATATACAGTCAGAATTTTAGTATTACTGATCATTAAACACTCACCCTTATATATATATATATTTTCTAACTTTATATTACGTCCTCCTACATAATGATTATCTTACATTTACAATACAGGCAGATACACTATATAATATTCTTATATCATATTTATCTAAATTATCTATTATCTATATCTTTATATTATCTATATATTAATTTATATATTATTATCTATATATCTATCTTTATATATATATATTATATCTTAATTTATACTTATATATATATAATATATATATATTATATTATATAATATAATTAAATTATTTTCTCTATTATATATTCTATATATATATTATAATATACTTACATCATTTACAAATAATATATATCTATACTATTTTTTAATAATATTATTATATATATACTATTTATATAAATATAATATTTATTTTTCATATTATTTATCTAATTAATCATATTACTTATATAATACTTAAATAAAATATCTATATATATATATTATTAAATATATAATCTATATTATTATATATTATTTATTTTAATTACTATTATTATATATATATATATATATATAATATACTTATATATATTAATCTATATATATTATATCTCTATCTAATATATTCATCTTAGAAACTTATATGATATATATATATATAATCTATATATCTATATCTATATATATCTATCTTAATTCATATATATTATCTATCAGTACTATTGGTAACGGCGTGGCATTTTCCCATGAAGTCACTACGCTTCAAGTTCTCACGGTTCTACTACTTACTTTTCTAGGTATACATTCCATCATAATTTATTATATCTTCTCTACATTACTTATAGTATTATATTATATTATTATATATATATATATATATATATATAGTATATTATCTTATTTATATAATTATAAAAAAAAAAAAAATAAAAAAAAAAAAATATAAAAAAAAAAAAATACAATATTATTATACATACTTCATTATCTCTATACAATATATCATATTTATTAATCTTATCTATATATATACTTATATATGTAGCGTAATTCATAATATCTCACACCTCCTGTGGGCTAACTCACTTACTACTAATATATATATAACATATTCTAACCTCACCTTATATGCTGTTACGATGCTTATTTTTCATCAGCTGGCATACTTTTTATCTTTACTATTTCTTGAGTTCTGTACTCACCTGGATATTATTTATTTTATAGTATATTTATAGTATAATATATATAATATATTATATTTATATATATATTATAGTATAACCTTGTCTCATACTCAGTACTCATGCTCTATGTGAATCAGCTAATTTTAATTGTTATCGTTTATTACTCGATGTTAATACATAATGTCGATATACTACGACAGGAGACTTCGTAACACATAATAAGTGGCTATCCAATTCACGCTTGTTATGCTATGTCTGGCACACTATATACGGAACAGAACTCTCTTTCTACGCTTTCTTATTCATTAAGTCTTCCTCTAACATTCAATATTGCATCGTTTCTACACTACCCAGAATATCCTCTTTATTCGTCAACATTCATTCTGGTTGATATAGCTATTCCACCAGATTAAGCCTTTATCAATTGGCCTCTATACTAGACAGTCAATTTCATTTTATCCATAAGGAAAGGTCCTTCGATAATCCTTGTGTCACTTACATTCATATTTTGCTAAATACTAATAATTTATGAAATATAAATATAAATTTATAGTTTTATTTTTTTTGTAAAACAAGTGGAAGCTACTTTTCTTCGCTCAGCTCTCTTTCTCTCTGGGTGTTTTATTTGGCTATTTCATCTATTTCTATCATGTTTAACTTTTTAAACATGCACCAAAGATATTAAGCTTCCATAATTTCGTCTTTCGATTTGGTTGAATGATGTGGAGCATCTCTCATGAGTCTTTACTTGATAACCTTCCCGATCTGGCGCCACTCAACGTGTTCCGGCCTGAACCAGTTCTCTGATTCATCTTCTTCGCTTTCCTTATTTGAATTTCCACAACAGGCCTTGTGAGCTTTCGCCCTCATTTAAATTCACTTCTCTCTACATCCTTTGCTTTTTTATGCTCTTCTTATCCTCCTCCATTTAAACAATAAATCTATGTTCCTGAGATAAACCACGTCACGGCTCTCTGTTCACTCACCCAATTTTTTTCTGTCATCGATAATGACAGTCTTTTATTATCTACTCTGTTTGGACTTTCTCTGGTGTGAGTGCGAGCGACGTCTCCGCTCTGCGCTGTTTGTCGTTTAGCCACGTTTGCTCTGGTGACAAGGTCTTGTCCTGTTACGCGCACACAGCAACGCCAACCGACGGTGTTGTTTTATTCCCTCTGCTTAATCATCTTATATATTCTTCTGAGTCAACCTACACCTATATATCACAAATTCGTCTTTCCTCATAATCTGCTAGTGGCGATATATTGAGTCATCCAAGATATATGCCCAGATCACTATAATTAACAGCACTCACTTTCGAGAGCGCGTTACATTGTAAACGTGAGCGCTATCCCTATACTATTACCTCCTCTTCATTATACTTGAGGCCCGTGGCCCCGCTCCTGCACTACCCGTGGACCCCTTCTTACTCATATATTTATAATATATATATCTACGATTACTGACTGCCTAATTAGAAGTCCTTTTCGTTATTTAGTCCCCCTTGTTTTATATATTTCACCCAAATACCCCCTCCTTTTCATCCTAAAACTCAGACATGTAAACCCACTTCACCCCTCTCAAATTGCAATAACTTAATACCTTATTACTTCTACTACGTCACCTTTTAAATATGATTGAGGAGCCTTCTCCATAACTGACTACTATTAATTATATTACTATTCACTATATATATTAATATTATTTCTATATTATTTAATATATATAATTTGAATAAGTGCTTACATAATCATTTTCTTAGAAAATAAATTTCTAAGTCTCAATAATTGTCATTTATTAGGTTTAAAGTAATTGCTGACAAAGTTATATCGAGTTTAAATGCTTTATTTTATAGAAAATTGCTTAGTTTCAAGCTTCTTGGCATATAATCTCTAAGAATAGCTTGCTCAATAGATATCATTTCTTTCTCTTAAAAACTTTACTTAAATTAACTTACCTGAAACTTTAAGATATTTTTTTTGAATCTATATGATCACAAAATTTTATTTCAAGAATAAATGTGAACACCGATTCAATCATTTCAGAATATTTATATCCATAATATTAGGCGTATCAGGATATCGTAGTTTTTTTTTATATTATAAGCTATATACTTATATATCCTCTTATAGACTAATTATAGTAATTAAGAAGTAATTATATATATATATATTATACCCCACTACACTCACATAGGCCACTCAACATAATACTTTTAATAACTTATCCTTATTATAATTATAATATATAAATACTAATTATATAATACCTATACTTTAATCTATATATAGATATAATTAATATAATTATAAATTATATAAATTCCTGGACAACACTTAATTAATATTTATGCATTAATAACTAAGTAGAATTAAAAAGTTTGTATCTTTTCCTCTTTTCTGTAAATATAATCATATAACTATAATTACTATATCAATAATAATATTTTTAAATACCATATATACTATTTTACTAAATGATGATAAGGAGATTTATATAATAATCTATTATTGCTCTTTGCAGTTTCAATCAATCAAATTGAAAGTGTTTAATTGAAGTAAATTGAAACTTCATTTCATAATATGAGTACATCTTATCGTGATTGGATTTTGCGAGGATCAACTAGATAACTCTATATTGGGACTACCATGGAAAGATAATATTTGAATTAGATAATAATAAATAAAATATCATATAAATAATATGGGATAGCCATATATTAGAATGATATTTAATTTATATATAAGTTTAGAATATACTATGTATAATTTCAGAAATACTAGATCAGATAGACACTTTTTCTATCAGTGTTGTTCATGTTGTATATTTTCAATATTGGTTGACATCTTAGTAATTTAAAAGAGTCTTCCGTTATAAATTGAAATTAGATTAAATTTATCTTGTGTTTATCGCTTTATTCATATGGTGCTATATTATATTATAATAAATAGGTATTTTTTTTCTCGCAGAGATCTATGGAGAGATGGAATGATTATATCGTATTAAATATTATAGTTATATGATATATTTAATGATATTGTTATAATTTCGATAAGTATTATAATATCGATAATCATATTTTATTGATGTGGTAAGGTAAATTGTATAAATTAGTCATGATGGGTTTGTCTAGGTATTCTAACAATTTTTTTATTTATATATCTTGCTAATTTTACTGATGTCTTAGATGTTTTTTAAATTGTTATTTCTGTTAACAGTTTCGGCGCGAGTATCTCGACCTTATACATACGGAGGTTCTAATATTAGTGAATAAAGGCTTTTGTTTAGTTGTTTGAGAGATGATGAAGTACCCTTGGAATTAAATATTGTCAGTTAGTGATGCCCGATATTATTAAGAGCTATTATACTAATTAACAGACTTATCTTTTAATTAGAATTATTGCTAAAATTCCGAACCGAGTCTCGCTTAATAATTATCTAAAACATGGCTTTAGATAGACGTAATATGTTAGTTACAGAATAACATACTCACTAAAATTACTAATATATAAATTGCTAAACATCAAAGATATAACCGCAATACTAAGGCACTGCACTCAAATCGAGAATCAACTTGCTTTTTGTTTTTAGCAGCGCTTCTGTTATTTGATTTGTTTATTATTATTATTCCCTTCGATTTTCATTTCTTTGCCTGTCTCTTCTAGTCTTTTCTATTCATATATTGTTATTCTTATATATATTATAATTATTATTTATCTTTTATTTTATGATTATCTGAGTTTATTTCTCATCTATATGATTCCAGTTATATATTATTTATATATATTTATTATTTATTATTATATTTTATATTATTTATTAGTTATTATTCTTATTATTTAATTATTAATTATTAGTGGTTTATCTGTTTAAAGCAATATAATTAATTATTATTTATTTATAATATTTTATTATATTTATTATATATATACATTTATTATTATTATTTATTATTATTATTACATTATTTATTATTATTATATTTTACATATCATTATCATTCTTATTTATTTATTTCATTTATTATTTAATTATTATTTATTATTATTATTATTATTTAATTTATATTATTTATTATTATTTATTTGTTATTATTATTATTATATAATCTCATTATTATTATTCATTATTTATTAATTTATATATTATTTTTACTTATTATTATTTCATTTTATTTATCTTATTTCATTATTTAATTATCTCATTATTTATTACTTCATTTTCATTATTTTTCTTATCTTTATTACCACAAGCAGGTTTCTCTTTATATATATATCTTATATAAATCAAGAAGCACTTGTCCGCTCATATTATAAACTCAAATGTTACTTTATTAAAATCTTAAATTCTTATGATAATGCCGTACTGGTAACCATATCTTGTAACTCTCGGTGTTGGAACATATACTTATAGATCTATATCTAACACTACTGCAATGAGCAGCTCACACATATATCATCACATAGCCAACGCACACACACACTCATATGGATCGATATTTAAACTTCAATATAATATTTTAAAGTCTAATTTGTGAGAACAATACTCTCAAATCGCTAAAAGTCTTAAAATTCTCTCCAAATGATTTGGAGAAAAAATATACTTGACTGAGAGAGCAATATACTACTTGGGTCTATCTTTGCCCAAGTCTCCGAATTTGAATTTTATTATTATGACATGCTGGCTTTTATTACGTTATTATCATTGTAGGTGTTTTTTACATAATCGTATATGCTACATATGCACTCTTATCTCCGCTCGACATGAAAGATTTCGTATTCGTCCTGACCCTCCTTTTATAAGTATTTTTAGTCCTATTATTCTATAAGAGGTTGCGCTCCAGTATTTATGGTAGGATACTTAAATTTAGATACGTCAGATTTGCATTTACACATCCTATATTCTACTACTCCTTTCTCAAGATTAGAGTCTCCACTCTCTATTTCTATCTAGAATTAAGACATATAAATTCTATAAAATAATAAAAAATATTCGTTTTTTTTAAGTTATAAGATTTTTTTTTTTTTTTTTTTTTTTTTTTGTCACGGAGTTATCTAAAAAGCTTTTCGCCTGAGCATATTACATTTCATGCATTATATTTATTATTTTACCTTTTAATATCATCACTCTAACTACAGATTATAACCGTCTGAATATTAAATATATATTATTAAAACATTCAATTTGAAAAAAAAAAGCTTTCAAATACTTTTTTAATTAATTGTACTCCGACTCTTAATGGAAGCTGTCTACTTGTGTGCGTTAGTGTTGATGTGTTCTATCTCGCCTAATAATGTTGATAGTAGTTTTCTTAGGTCTTTTAAAATAAGTTGTATATTATCTATTTCTGCTTATCATTGTATAGTGATCATTAAACGATATAAGTGCCATATGCTTAACACTTTCGTTATAAGCATTAATAACAATCATTATGCTAATAATAATAATATAATAATTAATAAATAATAATAATAATAATAATAATAATAATAATATAATAATTAATAAATAATTAATAATAATAAATAATACTAATTAAAAATAATTAATTTATATTTTATATCTTTATATATTTATTTTTATATAGATATATTAATTATTATTTTTATATTAGAGTTATATTTTATATATATAATACATAATTGAGTAGTAGAATATATCTTATGATTATATGATTCGAATTTTGAATATACACTTTTCTCATATTATATACATAATAATAGTAATATTTGCGTTTTTATATTTCATAATAGGAGAAATAGTTAACTAATATGTAATCATATTGTACTTATGTCGATAGAATTAGAGACATATAAGTTTCATACTTTTTATTGTGTCATATTTCTTTAAGTCTCAATCGATTTATTATCAATTAATTTCAGCATATCCAAAATATAATTATAAAAAACAGGATATAATTCATACTATCTGGTAATGGAGCTACCTTATAATTGTTTACTAACAAAGTATTTATTGTATATCCTTTGAGTCCCGATAATAATACATGGCTTTTACTAATCATTATAAGCTGCTACTGTAAATATATATATATATATATTTTATATTTATACTATTCATATTATTATTTATATATATATTATATATATTATATAATTTATATATATATTATTTATATAATTATTTATTATATATCTTTATATATATATAATTCATATCCCGGTATATTATATATATATATTATTATTAATATGTTATATTAATAATATATTATATTTTATATTATTATATCTTTAATTTACTCGGGGTATCTTATTATTTACTTTTATATATATTTATATTTTTATATCATATAATTTATATATATTATATATATATTATATTAATATTATATTACTTATATTATATGTATATATTATATATATATATATTATATATATATTTAAAAATATTTATATTTTTTTATAGTATTACGGAGGTTATATGAATTATTCTAAAAGTATTATACTTTAATGTCTATCGTTTAAATTATTGTCCTAAATCAGATTTGTCATACCTTTTTACATTATTGATTAGATTATATTCGTCCATCATTGAATTACGCACATTTGGTGTATATATCTTTTGACTAGCTTAGGTTTATGTCAAATTTATATATATATATATATTTATATATATATAATATTATAATTATATATATATAATTTATAATATATTATTATATTATATCTAATAATATATATATATATATTATATATTATATATATATTATAATTACAGCTACAATATAATTAACCTCTTCTCTCAATACTGATTGGAAATTAAAATTTAATTACCATTACACTATATAATACATTAAAATAATAATTAATTATATAATAATTATAAATTAATAATAATAATAATAATAATAATAATAATAATAATTAATATAATAAATTAACAATAATAATGATATTATAATAATATCCTAATAATAATAATATAATAATTTAAAATAATAAATTAATAATAATAAATAATAATAATTAATAATATTAAATAATAATTAATTATTATTAATATAATAATTATTATAATAATTATAAATATATTAATAATTAATCAGATCAAAAATAATTATATATCAATTATTTCATTATATATATATTATTTTTTCTTTTAATATATATATAATAATTAAAATTAAATAATAATAGTAATTAATAATAATATTACATAATAGTATAATACTAATTAATCACAACAAAATAATATCAATATATTAATAATAATAATAATCAATTTACTCTTATATCTGCTTCAATTTACGAAGTCAATTAATTTATCACCATCATACTGAGAATTAATTCTAAATTCGATATTTTGCAAGAAACTTCCAAATATAGTAAATAATTGAATAGTGACTAAATAAAACTTGCCCTCTATCTATTAATACAAGAACTAATAATTAATCGATGTTGAATATTCCATCCTTTCTCAATATTAATACACATATATTATAATATCTAATTTATATATATTATATATTATATCTTATTACTATCTATTATATATATTATATATTATATTATATATAATATATACTATTTTATTTATATATTATATATACCTTTCACTATTTTTTCTTTATTTTCTATGACACCTATATACTATATTATTAGCATGAGTGCAGGGTAGGTGTTGATGTTGTGATCATAGGTATATGTTTATATATATATGTAGTTTTCAATTAATCACCCCCTGAGTGGTAATCTATTATCTCAGATAAAGCCGTTATGCTTGCGGTGATTTTATCTCATAGCCCTTTGCTTAAGTAGCGACATGAATAATGTTGATGAACTATTTCTTCTAAATGATAAATAGCCGAACTTCGTAGTACTCACCCTCAGCCGCCCCTACCTATATTTATCTCTAACTATTAATTATGTATTGTACACCTATTTGTATATTTTTTTTATCTCCTTTTATATTACCTTTTTCATCCTATTCCCCCTCACCTAACCTATACTATATCTTAATTCACTCACAGCTATGTTGTTTCCCCTCTTGAATTGAGCGTTACTCTCTTAATAAGTTAATCTGACAAATAAATGTATACTTATCCTTTACCTAGAATTTTTATACATGCATAACTCACATATTAGACATTGAATTTATCATATATGTATCACATGTAATATGATGCAAACTCATTCGTGTGAGTATCTAAATGATCTAACTATAATTTATTATATTTCTTATATACACCCTTATAGTTAAGCTTGAACATATTACCTCAACTTTCAATATATACCGCTCAACTCACCTAACCTCAAGTATCATTATACCTTTAGTTGTTTTACTTCTCTGATTTTACCCCCTTCTCCCGTTTCATCCTTTCCGATCACCCTTCTTCTGCCCTCTTCCTGCTGTGTTTCTCTTTTCTTGTTCTTCCCTTCTGGTTTCCCCCGTCATGATCTCACACATAATATCTATAATATATATAATTACTATTATCTATTCCTTCTATTTATAACTCATATTAATCTATATATATATATATATTCATATAATATTCATATATTAGGTTATATTCTATATATTATATTATATATATTTATATACTATATATATATATATATATATATAGTATATAAATATTATATATATTATCTATATATTATATTATATATTAATATATATATATATCTTACTACTTCTCTATTATATTACAATATCTTATATATCTTCATACTCTCTTATATATTTATATCTTATAATTATATAATATATATATCTATCTTTACATCCTATCTTAATATTAATATATATATATATTATGCTGTTCTAAATTTGCTATATCCTATCTGACTTAATTAGACTGTTCACCAGAGAAATCTGCAACTACATGTTACTTAGCAATAACGAGTCTAATAGTTAATTTATACCTTATGCCTTCTCTGGACTGCCCTCCGCATGTTTGCGCGTGAACGGACACTATGCGTGCTCTCTGTTGGCTGATATGCAGCGCAGGCACAGTTCGCGTCAATATGATTCATGGCAATATAGGCGTTTGTCAGTAGTTGACGGCGGTGCTATCCGGGGTCTGGAAATCCTGGGATCTGGAAGGAATTCGGAACCCTGGAAGTTCTAAAATTGGGTTTTCCAAGGACCTGGAAATGGAAAGTACTAATTGAAATTTTGGAATTCCAGGATTTTCTGGAATGTTGTTTGTGTTCCAGGATCCAGGACTGGATCTGGACTGGAATATATATATATTATATATATATTATATATTTTATAATATATATATTATTATATTATATATATATATATATATTATATTTATATATTTTATTGTAATGCTTAAGAATACGTTCTGAAGAAGAGAATACCGCCACTCACGCAAACCCCCGCACCGGCCTGCACCCGCTACTCCCGTTTATAATATTATATATATATATGATATATATATATATATATCTATATTATATAATATATATATTATATATATTTATATTATATATATTATTATATTTATATATTATATATATATACGTATACGTATGTACAAGTAAGGAACATACCGCGTGCGCCGGCCTCTTGCATGCAATTATTTTTTTGCGCCGGCTCCGCCCTCGCAGAGACGCTGCATTCCGTACGATCTTCACAGTTCGTGCAGGCATATCTTAACTTAAGTCATGACGGGGAGACGAGAAGAGAGAGAGGGGGGAAGAGGGTTGTGAAGGGTGGTAGATATTGTAAAGAAGAGAAATCTGATTTCTTTGTTTAAGCCTAAGGTGGTAGGTATTAGTCGTTTGGAATGTATACGTTAACTGAAAAGGCATGTTATCATGAGGGGAGAGAGGAGTTTTAATTAGCCCGAGCGCCTCCCAGCGCGCCCGCGCGGCCGTGAGCCGCGATACATTTTAAGGCTAAGATTAGATTATTCTGCTTTTAAAAAGGGGAGAGTGAGACAAGGTTTTGGTTCTTGCAACCGTGTTACGGTTATATGATACTTCACATCAAACATAATCAGATGGGAGAAGTCTGTTTTATAAGTTTATTATGGCAGTGAATGTAAAAGGAAGATAGAGAGTGATCGATATCGTTTTGTTTAACTAATTAGGTTTTAATTTGTGTCAAGTAAAATTATGAGCATAGAACAAGTTTTTCAGTTACAACACTGCGCCTATACCAAAGAAACATTTTATATTTTATATTTATTATCTAAGGCTCTCCAGACAAATATTTTTATTATTTTTATATTATTATTATTATTATCATTATTATTTTTTATTATTATTTTATTATTATTATTATTATTATTATTATTAATTATTATTATTATTATTTTATTTATTAAAATATGTAAAATAAACCTTAGCCAAGCATCAGTTTAAAAAATTTCTCCAAGTTTACTTTTTTTCATTTTTAAATAAAATATATCCCTTTTTTTATAAATCGTTTTCCAATAAATACATATTTCTATATATAATAGATGAATCATGAATAAAAAAATACATAAATAAATATATATATATATATATATATATATATATATAATATATATTATATATATAATTATATTTATAAAAGGGTTAAATTACTATATTGGATATTTATTAAAATTAATCAATAATAAGATTCGTGAAATATCTAAATTATTTATATTATTGAATTATATAGGAAAAGTTAGCATAGAGGTTCGAGAGGACCTCTGTATCCAAAAGGTATAGTTCGAGCAGTGTTTATAATAAGAGCCCTCTTTGTTGAAGTCATTCTCAGTTTCTTTGTTCCTTTTCTGATTGATACCTCGCCCTTCTTAGTAGCCCTAAAAATCATTGAAGGAGTATTAACTTCTCTATATCGTCCGCTTGTATTCACATACGGCTTATCTGATTCAGATTGATAAACACATTAAGAGAGTGGAGCTCCTTCCTTTCTCTCATTTTTGTTTAATAGAATTGTGTTAGATCCTTATTTTTATAGCGTAATACTCTTCAGCACCCATAAGCCATTCCCTCACTTCGTTTTCAGCATCTGTATCGACTTATCTAACATTTTTCAGCATAACGTCAAATTGTAATCTCACTACTCAATTTACTCATGTTAATCTTAGTTTTCAGAATATTGGTCGATTCTACCATCAGGGTTTTTATAAGCCTAACAGGTAAGATTAGGTCCAGTGCTAACAAAGCTGTAGCTGTATACCAGCACCGATTTCATCTGTCAAATCACCAAGTACCTGTTTCGGGTACGAGCTCATCTTTTTTAGCTACAAAGATGCAAGATCTGTATCGCAGTATAATTACCTTTTGACCAAGTTTTCATGATGTTTGTATAGGTTTTGATCTTTGCGTGGGCTGTATAACGAGCGAAGCTAAGTTTTGTAACTTTGCTGTGTTATACGCTAAGCGTGTATCTTAACGAACTATATGTTTTTGTCCAGCAACCACTACATTTTCAATTTCCAAATCGGCTTGCTTAGCCAATGCCCAGACCTCTGCGTCACTGTGACAAATGATGTCTTCTGTAGCAGGTGCGCGTTCAGCCATTTTCCCCCAAAGAGAATTAAGACATAACTTGGCAATGAATCGGAGACCAGGGTTGTTTTTGATATTAGCCTTATCTAGTTTAACGCCTTCAATTCTTTCAAAAGCATCGATGAAAATGTCAAGTTCAGGATCTGTGAGACCGGTGATACCTTCAGGGAACCCTGAAGCCTCAGTTTTCCATTTCAGGAAGGCTTTCACGTAGTCTGTGAACAAACCAACCTTGGTATGAATTTCCAGATTTCAAAGATCTTGGTAATCTTGTAGCCTTTTTCAACAGCCAATTTTAGTTCGGGTGTTGTGTAAACACCCTTAATCTCGCGTTGACTATCAGTGTGAGTGCACAATCCTTCGTATCCTTCTTTAGCACACGTTTGACATAGAGTAAATATTAGTCTTTCTTTATACCTCCCTGGTAAAACAGGAATGTATAAGTTTTGAGGAGGTAAAACGCAAACGTAAGCTACCCCGAAATATTTCTCGTGCATGTTCGCTATGTATTGCGGAAGTGCTAGACATTCACTGCACAAGTTTTCTCGGATGCCTGTAAGGGAACCTTGAGTTTTTTGAACCGCAATGGGTACACGATGTGAAATCTAAGTAAGCGTTAAATTTATTAGCACGTCTGGTGGGAGGGAAGTAATATCAATGGGTTGCGTACGACCTCCGTACAATGCGTCGGCCTATAATAAAGTCCTATGATTGGCGCTCGTTCGCCTATTCTATTAAATACGGTCTCAGAAGTTTCCGTATCCTCTCTTCGTCAGGATCGCGTTGAGTATACTCACAGCACTCATTCTTTTCATTTTTTTCCATTCGCATTCCCACACCTTCACAACTCTTTTGTATGCTTCTTCCTGCAGCATGGTTATTCTATACCTGTCGAGACTGGAGACACCTCTATGTTCAAGCTTGCCATCCTCACAACTATGCCCATGCCAGATACATCCATGGAACAAGTACGCTATGCGTTTCTTTTCCACTTGTCTAGCACGGGTGCAGACGAGCTTATCTTGCTTTCCCATGCTGTTTGTTCCTGGGTTTTTCAGTGGTTTGGTCTTACTTGAAGCGTGGCTAAGGCTACAAAGGAATTGCCGTCATAGGTGTATAATCAACACAGGAACTCTGTGTACGTTGGATGTGACGTGTTGTATTCTTAGTTTACAACTCGTTCGCCGCCATTCCGGGCATGGGTTATCCTTTGGCCTGTACTTCTCCATGAATGCTATCCATCGAATACCTTCATACGAATAATTTTTCTCTCCGTGTCGACTAATATGAGCAACAGTATCAGGTTTCATATAATGAGTTTTAAAGACTCTAAAACATAATGAAGCAATTGTACAACATTCCGTTAAACAATCTATTTTGAACATATCAATGAACATCTTTCGGAATTTTTCAAAACTTTGTCGTAAAATGTCAACATCCTGCACACAATATTTAGTGCATTCAGCTTTTATGTCATACTCTCTATTTTCAAACGAGCTATACCACTCGGTAAATTCTCGTTTCTCTGACTCTTCCATACGAGCAGTTTCAAATAGTTCTTTAGCAGGTATCTACCCCACATAATTTACATTATCCAGAGTAAGAAATCTGTACGGAAAGAACCCTTTAGCTACATCACCTTCAAGCCCCATGCATTTAGGTAGCTTCTTCAAAGCACAGGGCATGTATAAGAGAGTGTCTTTAAACGTTATATTATGCTGAGCTGTCATAGTGATGATCTTTGTACCTCGTTTTACAGGGTTACTAGAAATAACCCTACCCGGGTCTCGCTAATATTTACTGAACACATAATTTGAGTAAATCGAACTTACCTCCATTATGGAGCTGCTAACTCATTATTTCGTATTCTGATGTTTTTCGGAAACTGAATGATATTTTTGATTTATTGATCTGGACCACTTGTCTGTACATTTTCAGCATTCAATCCAATGTGAAGATTTCCCTGACGTTTAGTTCAATTTTTCGCACTGTTCATTTCCTTAATTCTTTATCGTGCACTCTATATAGCAAACCAGCATGCTCACAAGTAAGTATGGTACCATATACAACTGATTTGCCGTCACCTTTATCAGTTTCGTTGTGGTTATACGTTTCCACGTAATAACTGTAAAACATTTTTCTTTTCCTGGCCAGTCCTTTTCTTTCTTTTTCAATGTTTTCATAAAACATTTATGAGCCCCTTTATCAGGATTATACCTCTCTTCGCAAACGAGACAACGTATATTCACACAGTCATGTCTCAAATCGCCTTTATTATCAGCTATTGTCGTTGTATCACACAACTCACAAATTTTTATTTTCTTACATACCCATTTGTTGTTTTTTCTATGGTTCTTAAGACATTCTTCATTATAAAAGTGACGATTACATTCAGGGCAATACTTTAAAGGAATATTATTATCTTCAGCCCTTCCCCGCATTTCGTATGTGAGACACTGTTTTACATTTATATGATTCAATTCCTGGTTTAGATTGTAAGCATAATTTGTTAAAAACTACTAACATTGCTACAAAAATTTGACCCTTATGTTTCTTGGATTTCCAAACTACTTCTGTTAATTTGATTTTATGTCGGGGAGAGGGTAATAATAATGAGTATTGACGGCATCCCATCCTATTATATAAATCTTTATCTCTATCATTTTCTCTTGGTTTATAAACCACATGCAACTTTTCATCTTTATCGTTTCTGTAGACAAATATCCTACATTTTAAGACCCGTTCTATTATAGCAAATTTATCGACAGTCAAAGGGTCCGCGTAATTTAACCTGCACTGAATGGCTATTTTCTGCGCAATTTCACTTAGTACCAGTGTCAATATTACATATATTTTTTTTTTTTTTCAGTAACAACTTTTCACGGTAGCTATAGCTTTCAAGCCGAAACTCAACTGCATCAATCCTCCTATCATAAGTACTTGCGCATAAATGACGTGTGATAAGCTCACGGTGGATAAAATTAACTTGATCAGGTATTAGAGGGCCACTCCCTTCAGGGTTATGCAATACCTGGACTTCTACGATGAAATCGCTGAACGTTGCTTTATCTCCAGACTAAAGGCCTGTTCTAGTCGGGTGCACAGGGTTGACACCAAATCATCATTATCTTTTACATCTTTATGAGCAAGGTTGACGTGGAATTCGTTGCGGGCACCATCATTGAAAGTAAACCAAAATCTTGCTTTGTATTCTCCATAGTTCACTTCCTTTTTTAAATGTTCAACAATAGCACGAATAACCCTTCTGAAAGCATCCTCAATATCGAGACCTCGGTTGAATACATTTTCTTCATTGACTCTGTACCGATGAGTGTCAATGACTCCAGAATTTCTGGAGACTGCGGTCGTTGTAATTTCTAATAATTCAGCTGTAAAATCTTCTCGTCATCATCATCATCATAAACGTTTTCTTTTGTTAGTGTTATCAAACAAAAAGAACAATTTATAATTTCTAGTAATATAATATGGACAATCTTACCTGATTAACTATTCTATTTATGTTTCCCTTATTGGTTTTAAATATTTACAGGTTACAGATTATGCTACTTCTTCTTTAATTAATAATTCTTAACATTGTATTTAAAAGAATTTTGCATTACACTTCTCCAAGCATCAGGCCATCATAAGGATCAACATCCATAGGTGCATCTCTGTGATCGTTCACTCACGCTGGGCTTCCTGCACCGGCATGTGACCCTTGTAACTCTTTTCTTAGCATCACGATTTTGAAGACCACGTTTAGCCTGTACAATTTTACGATCTTCACGGGGTGGTTCAGCTTCTCTGGGTTCACCATTATTATCAGATGAAGGATCGTTTCTGTTGTTGTTGTTGTTGTTGTTGTTGTTGTTGTTGTTGTTGTTGTTGTTGTTGTTGTTGTTGTTGTTGTTGTTGTTGTTGTTGTTGTTGTTGTTGAACCCTCCACCCCCTCCTCCACCTCTGTTAAACCCACTAGCTCCGGAGATATAGCAGAAAGGGCGAAACTGTAATAATAAAATTACAAATAAAATATAAGTTCCATGTTTTTCAAATAATAAACATTACATTGAAATAAATTTTAAAGAAACAAATAAATAAATTTTTTCAAAATAAATAAAACTTTTTTAAGAAAAAAAATTTTAAGAAAAACAAATTTTTAAGAAAAACAAATTTTTTAAGAAAAGTTAATTGTTACAAAAAGTTTTCAGAAAAAATAAAAATAAATATTAGATAATAACTAAATATTTTTAAAATAATCATAACAGACTTACACGAATGACGATAATATTACTGGTATTTGCGAGGAGAAGATATTCAACTGGGACATTCTGAAGATTCTTAACAGGTATAAAAAAAAAAAGAAACAATAAAATATTTATTATTATTATTATTATTATTATTATTATTATTATTATAATTATTATTATTATTATCGTTATTAATCTATTATTATTGTATTATTATTAATTATTAATTATTTATTATTATTATTATTATTATTGCCAACTCACAAACGAAAAACACACCTAGAGTAACTATCGCTAAGATGCAGATCCACGACAACGAATATAACTAACCAGTAACCCGGAAGCAGAGTTATATATGCGATTCCATACCTTCTCCCCCCCCAAAATTACGATCCCTATAAACTCAACCTCTTTCAGATTTTGCAACCTAAACTGAAACCTAGCCCTCCACCATTTTGTGTCTTTATGCTTTATATATAAAGTTCAAATAAATTTATTATTAAACATTTTGAATAAGCCTTGTATGATGAAACCCTTTTTAAGAAAAATTCGTTTGTTTAATCCACCCTGTACATCTCTCGTACTGTGGTCAACGGGATCGGGTAAGCATACGCCTTGCTAAAGTTCTAAAACCCTGTTCTATTCGAGAACTCCCGTGAACATAATCTGGTGTTTCAGGCATCTATCAATTATTTTTGTACGATATAAGATGTAGGATTCATTTCATGATAGGTATATTGATGTAAATGTCGTTTCTGGAAAATTACAGGGTCACAATTATTATCCTTGACGATTTGATGCATTAACTGAACGAGGATATAGCTGAAACTTTCCAGTCTAACTTTGCATCATTAATGTTTTAGTGTTTTTTATAACCCAAAATATCTTTCATCAGAATAAGTATATGACTGATGTGTCTTTAAACAGCAGTACCTAATTCTGTTTGGACAAAGAAGAGACGTGAGTCGATTTCTATGTATTAGCACTCAATATGTTTCCTACTCACGTAATAGAGTTTCTAAAGGGTATTAAAGAAGTTATCTTCATCCTACGATGGTTATTTTACTGTGTGATCTTCATCTAAGAACACGTAATCAGGGTATGCGTACTGCACAACATGTTACCTAACGAAACTGAAATCTTGTCTACATCTTGAATAACATGAGCAGCTAATTGAATATTTACGCAGTTATAAAAAAACTACAGGAACTAAGTAAGCCGAAAACATTGATATCTAAAAACACTTCATTTCATTAAATGCGTCTGTGATAATTTGTCTTAAACGATTATAAAAGGAGTTGTTCCAAGTTAAGCGCCTCGAGAAACAAGTTACGTGTGCATAGCAACATCAGTTAGAAAAGTTTAGTCGTAAATATTAAAAGAAGGAATTTTTTTAGAAAAAGAAACTGATACAGACAGGAGGAGCCTTCCTCCCTCTATTTTTCCATTGTAACACCCTTTTTAACTAAATTACTAACTGGTCAAAACATAATAAAATAATGAATATTATTATATATAATAAAATATATAATATAAGGTAAATATATAATACTAATAATCATTAATGAATATAAGATACTAATTGGATAATTGAAGAAAGTAGTTGTTATGCGTTTGCCGTTACGAAAAAAAAATATAATTATTACTAGTACATATTAGCAACAACAACTCTGAACAGCTACAGGTTTCAACCTAGCTAACGTGTGTGATTATGTAGAATTCCTAATAGGTACAAGATGTCTAGTATTGAAAAGGGAGCTTGGTATATCCAATTTAAATTCACATATGCATTATCTGACTAAGCATTAAGTATCAGGAGATATTACAAAGTTAAATAGATTTAAATCGTTAATTGAGTTTAGCTTCTTCTTAGTGTTATTTCTGACTTGAAGGCATTATAGTTGGGTATATTTTTTCTTTCAAATCTATTACTTTTTTGTAATATCCCTGATACTTTAATTCTTTTGTCGTGAATGTTATATGTGAATTTAAAATTCTTAGGTACGCTCGTTTTCGATACTAGACATTTGTTCCAATTTAGGTTCATATATAAGTAGTAAGTTGAACGTGTTGCTGTTGTTGTTTGTTGTTGTTGCTAGTTAATCTGTTATTGATTTATTTTGTCGTAATCTTGAAAAAGGATAATTATAACTTATTTTCAATTATTTGATTAATTATGTATTATTATTAGTGAGTTCGTAGGTTATCTTTATAGAGTTTTGTATTTTTTATTTAGTGTTTGACTATAGTTAGTTATTTAGTCGTAATAAAAGGGTGTTTACATGGAAATAATGATGGAGGGAGGAAGGCTCCTCCGTGATCTGTATCAGTACTTCTTTCTGCGCGTTATATTCTTCTTTTTTATATTCTTACGCGTAGTTTTCTAGGATGTTGCTGTGATGCTCGACGGACTTTTGTTTCTTGAGGCTCTTTTATTGGAACTTTTCTTTTTATTAAGACAAATTTCACATACGAGTCGGGTAATATGTACATTTTCGTATTGTTTTACGTTGTTCACTTTAACTTAGTTTCGTGAGTTTTTTTTATAATTGGTAAAATATTTTTTCAGTTAGCTTGCTCACTTGTTATCAGGGATGTAGACATTTAGTTTCGGTTTAGGTCGATGTTTGTGCGTAGCAGTACCCTGTACGTGTTCTTAGGATGAGATCACACAGTAAATAACCGTGTGGGATGGAAGTAACTTCTTTATATACCTTCTAGAACTCTTACGTTGAGTGTGGGAACATTTGAGTTGCTGAATACATTGATCTGAGCTCACGTTCTCTTCCTTCGGTCGAACAATTAGGTATGTGTGTTATTTTAAAGATCTTACACTCTCTCATATACTTATCTTGATGAAAGATATTTATGGGTTTAAACACTAAATTTAAGATGATGAGTAGTTAGACTGTGAAAGTGTCAGCCTATAGTTCGTTCGTTTATGCATCAAGTGATTCGGCGTTAGCAGGATAAGCATTTTGTTTGTGACCGTTGTAGTATTTTCCAAAGACTTTACATCGTATACTACTTCCATGAAATGTGAATTACATTTATATTCGTTTAAAATATAGACTTGATAGATGCTTGTAACACCAGAATTTATTTTCACGGGGAGTTAGACTCGCAATAGAACTAGGGTGTTTTGTGAACTTTAGCAAAGGCTGTTCATAGGTCCTTGGGACGCGCGATCCCGTTGGACCACATTGTACGAGAGATGTCAGGGGGCTCTAAACAACGCGATAATTTTTTCTAATAGGGTGTCTCAATATATACTCAATGTGCTTTTCAACACTGCTTAATAAATATTGGGTGATATAATATATATATCAGCAGAAGAAACCAAAATGGGGAACGTTTGATGTAGTTATAGGTTTTGAAATTATCTGAAGAGGGTTGAGTTTTAGGATTTCGTATGTTTAGGGGGGGGGGAGAAGGTGTACGATTAACGAGATACTATACTCTATGCTTGTTGTGTTAGCTGGTATAGTTATACTTCATTTGTCGTGTGTTAGTCTGCATCTTAGCGATGTACTCCTAGGTGTGTTTCCGTTGTGTGATTCGTGGCAATAATAATAATAATAATAATAATATAATTTGAGTTAATCAATAATAATATATAATACATAATAATAATTGTATGATAATAATAATAATAATAGATATAATAATAATATAATAAGATATAATAATTAATAATAATAAAATTTAGAATAATTATAATAATATTTTTATTGCAGTTCTTGTGTTTGTGAGGTACCCATTCGCAATGCAGATGGCCCAGTTGAATATCTTCAATGCCGGAAAAATGCGCAACCTCATGAAATTGTTGAAATGGTTTGCTGTAGTTTGTTATTATTTTTATTTTAAATATGGGTTTTTTTATTGCTAATAGATATTCTTTATATTTTCGCTAGATTAATTTTACTAATTAATCTTTTTCTTAATCCTCTTGGTTTTCTTAAATGTTGTTTTTCTTAAAGGAGTTTGATTTATTGTAGAAAAAAATTGTTCTATTCTTTGTTTTCTTTCAATTTATTGCTCGGTTGTAATTTAGTGTTTTTATTTATTTCTGAAAACATGGAGTTATACTTTATTCTGTATTATCTTATTACATAGTATTCGCCTTTGTTATATCTCCGGGTCCTAGGGGTTTGACAGAGGTGGAGGAGGGTGTGGAGAGAGACTCATTAGTCACACAACAACAACAACAAAACAACAACAAAACAAGCTTATAACAACAAGAATAACACCTGTTCTGTGAATCACTGATAATTAATGGTATAGAACGCCGGGAAGCTGAACGCGGTCATGAAGACTAGTACTGTTTGTGTAGCTTTGGTCTTCGGAGAATATCGTGAGGGATGCTTAAGAAATCGGGTTTACCCCTGGGTAACGGATGCCGGTGGCGGAACAGCGTGAGTGCTTGATCTAGGGAGATAGGCAATAATGGAATGTTGGTTTGCTTATGATGGCGAGGTGTGGCTAAGTAATTCTGCAAAGTTCTACCTTACATGCATTGTTTTGAACATCGAATTATTATTAAGTAGAAGTTTTGCTAATCTTGTATTGCTGAATTTTATATTGTGAAACATAAAAGAAACATGATATGTAGTTTAGGATGTCAGGGTTAGATTGGTCTTATGTTATTACTAGTATATTTATGATTGATTCTCTTTACAGAATGAATATACAAAGTCGTGTTGTGATGATGATGATGATGAGTGCTTGATGATGATTGAGGAAGATTTTACAGCTGAATTATTAGAAATTACAACGACTGCAGTCTCTAGAAATTCAGGAGTCATTGACACTCATCGGTACAGAATCAGGGTCAATGAAGAAAATGTATTCAACCGAGGTCTCGATATTGAGGATGCTTTCAGAAGGGTTATTCGTGCTATTGTTGAACATTTAAAAAAGGAAGTGAACTATGGAGAATACAAAGCAAGTTTTGGTTTACTTTCAATGATGGTGCGCGCAACGAATTCCACGTCAACCTTGCCCATAAAGATGTAAAGATATGATGATTTGGTGTCAACCTGTGCACTCCGACTGGAGAGGGCTTCAGTCTGGCGATAAGCCAACGTTCACGATTTGCTCGTAGAAGTCGGTATTGGCATAACCTGAGGACGTGGACTCTATACCTGATAAGTTAATTTTATACCTGAGCTTATCAACGTCATTTATGGCGAAGTCTTATTGATAGGAGGGATTGATGCAGTTGGTTTGCGGCTTTAAGCTAAGTGCTACATGTGTAAGTTGTTACTGAAAAAAAATATATGTAATAATTGACACTAGTACTATAGTGAATTGGCGCGAAAATAGCCATTAGTGCGGTTTAAATTACGCAGACGCTTTGGACTGTCGATAAATTTGCTCAAATAGAAAGCTTATTAAGGTGAGAGGAATTTGTCTACAGAAATGATAAAGCTTATTAGGTGAAGGGTATTCATAAACCGGGAGAAAAAGATAGAGCGAGACACTTGTATATAATAGGATGGGATGCCGTCAATACTCATTTATTATTACCCTCTCCCCGACGATAAAATCAAATTAACAATAGGTAGTGTGAATCTTAGACTAAGGGGTCAATTTTTTCTGTAGGGGCAATGTTAGGTTTTTGTAACAAATATTGGCTTTACATCTAACAGGATGTGAATATATAATGTAAAACAGTGTCTCAATACGATGCGGGGGAAGGGCTGAAGCTAATAATATTCCTTTAAAGTATTGCGCCTGAACTGTAATCGTTAACTTTTATAATGAGAATGTCTTAAGAACCATAGAAAAAACGATAAATGGGTATGTAAGAAAATAATTGCGAGCTGTGTGATACAACGATATTACCTAATGCTGAACGTCAATTTATTGACATCATAGACCTATATACGTTGTCTCATTTGCAGTGAACATAGGAAATGTGGCCATTATGACGCGGATAATGCTTCCAAGAAAAACTCAAAAAGTTGAAAAGGACTTGGCAGAAAAGAAAAATGTTTTTACCATTTTATTCGATGTGGAAACGTATAAACCACACGAAACGGTGACGGCAAATCAGTTGTCAACATCCATAGCTTATACAGAGTTTCAACTATAAATGCAGTGACAAGGAATTAAGGAATGACCAGTGCGAGAAATGTGGTACTAAGGCTTGGAAATATTTAATTTGGATTTGATGTGAAAATGATCAGACAGTGTCGTGATTAAATTCATAAATTATTATTCTGTTTGCCATTATTTAAGAGTGAAGTGAAATTTTGTTCAAAGAGCATTTGGGTATAAATAATGACTCCACAAACAAGTGTAGCGTGGGACACGGTGCTAGTGTTATTTCTAGTAACCCTGTAAAACGAGGTACAAAGATCATCACTATGACAGCTCAGCATAATATAACGTTTAAAGACACTCTCTTTATACATGCCCTGTGCATTGAAGAAGCTGCCGAAATGCATGGGTCTTGAATGAAACTTAGGTAAGGGGTTCTTCCCATTCAGATTTCTTACCCTTGCTAGTGTAATTTATGTTGGCTGTATACCTTCTCGCGAGTTTTTTGAAACTGATCGTATGGAAGAGTCAGAGAAACGAGAATTTACCGAATGGTATAGCTCCTTTTAAAATAGAGAATATGACACTAAAACCGAATGCACTAAATTTTGTGTACAGGACGTCGACATTTTACGGCAAAGTTTTGAAAAATTCCGAAAGATGTTCATTGAAATGTTTCAAATAGATTGTTTATCGGAATGTTGTACAATTGCTTCATTATGTTTTAGAGTCTTTAAAACTCATTATATGAAACCTGATACTGTTGCTCATATTAGTCGTCACGGAGAGAAAAATATTCGTATGAAGGTATGTCGATGGATAGCAATTTCATGGAGAAGTATACAGGCCAAAGGATAACCCATGCTCGGAATGGCGGCGAGAGTCGTTTAATTAAGAATAACACGGTTACATTCCAGACGGTTACAACAAAGGTTCCTGTTTGTTTGATTATACCATCTATTGACGGAGAATGCCTTTGTAGCCTCAGGCAGCTTCGTATGACAAGCCATGTAGAAATTTCCAGGAATGGAAACAGCGATGGTAAGGCAACTGGATGTGTGATAGTAGTGGCGTGTTGGTCTGCCACCCGGTGCTAGACCAGTGAAAGGAACGCATAGCGGGTTGGAACTTTGTTGCATGGGATGCCTAATTGGCAATGGGCATTCAGAGTTGTGGAGGCATGTGCAGAAGCTCGGATGTAGGTAACACTCTGCTAGAAGGTGTGTCCGGTCTGCGCCTGGTATCGCGAATAAACATGCTGCAGGAGAGCATACAAAGAGCAGCTTTGAAAGTTGTGAGGCGTGTGGGCAATGCAAATGGAAAAAAATGAAAGATGAGTGCTTGGTGAGTATACTCAACGCTGACCCTGACGAAGAGATACGGAACTTCTGAGACCGTATGTTAATAGAATAGGCAACGATGTCGCCAATCATAGACTTATTATAGGCGACGCATTGTACGGAGGTCGTACGGAACCATTTGTATATTACTTCCCTCCCACAGACGGTGCTAATAAAATTTGTTACTTAGATTTCACATCGTTGTACCCTTGGGTTCAAAAATCTCAAAGGTTCCTTGCTACAGGCAATCCGGAGAACTTTGTTGGAGTGAAATCCCTAGCATTCCGAATACATAGCGAACAATGCACGAGAATATTTCGGGTAGCTTAGTTTGCGTTTTACCTCCTCAAACCTATACATTCTGTTTACGGGAGTATAAAGAAGACTAATATTTACTCTCTGTCGAAAGTTAGTGCGCTAAGAGGATACTGACAGGATTGTGCACCACACTGATAGTCAACACCAATTTTTGTTCGGGTGGTTGTGTAAACACCTTATCTCGCGCTTGACTAATCAGGTGGGTGCACAATCTTCGTATCTTCTTTAGCGCACGTTCGACGAGATAAATATTAGTCTTTCTTATACCTCCCTGGTAACAGGAATGTATAGGTTGAGGAGGTAAACGCAAAGTAGCTACCGAATGTTTCTCCCGTGCATGTTCGCTTGTATTAGGAATGCTAGGGATTTTCACCTGGCACAATTTCTCTCCGGGATGCCTGTGGGCACTCTTGAGATTTTGAACCGCAAGGGTACAACGATGTGAATCTAAGTAACAAATTTTATTAGCACCGTTGTGGGAGGGAAGTAATTACAAATGGTTCCGTCGACCTCGTACAATGCAGTCGCCTATATAAGTCTTATGATTGGCGAATCGTTTGCCTTTCTATTCAACATACGTCTCAAGAAGTTTCCGTATCCTCCTCTTGTCGATCGCGTTGAGTATAACTCCCAAGCACTCATCTTTCATTTTTTTCCATTCGCAATTCCCACACCTCACAACTTCAAGCCTGTCTCTTTTGTATTCTTCCTGCAGCATGGTTATTCTATATCTGTCGAGACTGGAGACACCTCTATGTTCAAGCTTGCCATCCTCACAACTCTGATGCCCATGCCAGATACATCCATGGAACAAGTACGCTATGCGTTTCTTTTCCACAGGTTTAGCAACCGGGTGCAGACGCAGCCTTATCCATTGCCTTCCATCTCTGTTCATTCCTGGGTTTCAGCTGGTTGTCTACTTGAAGCTGCCTGAGGGCTACAAAGGCATCTCCGTCAATAGGTGTATAATCAACAACAGGAACCTCAGTGTAACCGTCTGGATGTACGTGTTTATTCTTAAGTTTAAACACTCTCTCGCCTCCATTTCGGGCATGGGTTATCCTTTGGCCTGTATACTTTTCTCCGCATGTGCTATCATCGAATACCTTGTTCAATATAGAATAATTTTTTCCTCGTGAGACTAATATGGACAAGTATAGGTTTTATAATGATTTAAAGGACTCTAAAAACATTGAGCAATGTTCAATTCCGTAACAATGTATTTTCGAAACACATATAATGAACATCTTTCGGACTTTCGAAAACTTTGACGTAAATGTCAACATCCTGCACCACTATTTGTGCATCTCAGCTTTTTATGTCATACTCTCTTATTTTCAACGAGCTATACGCACTCGGTTAAATTCTCGTGTTCTTTCTCTGACTCTTCATCGCTCAGTTTCAAATAATTCTCTAGCAGGTATCCTACCAACATAATTTACATTATCCTGAGTAAGAAATCTGTACGGAAAGAACCTTTACGCCTACAATCACCTTCAGCCATGATTTAGGTAGCTTTCAAAGGCACAGGGATGTAAAAAGAGGTGTCTTTAACGTTATAATTTGCTGAGTTGTCATAGTGATGATTTTTTGTACTCGTTTTTACAGGGTTTACTTTAAATTACCTAGCTGGGTTCGCTAATAATTTACTGAACACAAATTGAGTATCGAACTTACCTCCATTATGAGCTGCACTATTTTTCGTCTTTTGATGTTTTTTGGCCAAAACTGATAAATAATTTTAATGACATTATCGACGGACACTTGTCTGTATCATTTTCAGCATTCAAATCCAAATGGAAGATTTCCTGACGTTTAGTTCCACATTTCTCGCACTGTTCATTTCTTAATTCTTTATCGCTGCACTTATAGCAAACCAACATGCTCACAAGTAAGTACGGTACCATGTCAACAACTGATTTGCCGTCACCTTTATCAGTTTCGTTGTGGGTTTACGTTCTTCCACATCGGTAATAAAATGTTAAAACATTTTTTTTTTTTTTCTTTCCTGGGCCATCCTTTTCTTCTTTTTTCATGTTTTCATAAAAACATTTATGAGCCCTTTATCAGGAAAATACTCTGCTTCGCAATGAGACAACCGTAATTCCACAGGTCATGTCTCATTGCTCCTTTATTTCAGCTAATATGTTGTATCACACAGTACCGCATTTTTTTTATCTTCTTACTCCCATTTATCGTTTTTTCCTATGGTTCTTACGACATTCTCCTTTTCATATAAGTTACGATTACATTCAGGGCATTTTAAAGAATATATTATCTTGCCCTTCCGCTTCGTAAATGTGACGACACCTGTTACATTATGAATATTCACACATTCCTGGTTTGATGTGCCATATTTTGTTACAAAGCGTTCTAACATTGGCCTACAAAAAATTTGACCTCTTATGTTCTTAAGATTCAAGCTACTATTGTTATGTTGATTTTATCGTCGGGGAGAGGGTAATAATAATGAGTATTGACGGCATCCATCCTATTATATACAAATCTTTATCTCTATCATTTTCTCTCGGTTTATAAACCACATGCAACTTTTCATCTTTATCGTTTCTGTAGACAAATATCCTACATCCTCATTTTTAGACCGTTCTAATTATAGCAATTTATGCGATTCAGCCAAAGGGTCTGCGTAATTTAACCTGCACTGAATGGCTATTTTCTGCGCCAATTTTACTATAAGTAAAGTGTCATATATTACTATTTTTTTTCAGTAAACAACTTTTACACAGGTACTATAGTTTAAAAAGCCGCATTACCCTTGCATCAATCCTCCTATCATCAAGTACTCATGCGCATAATGACGTGTGATAGGGAGCCTCAGGGTGGAATTAAATGTTATGACCGAGGA
>JABUQX010047999.1:7500-22500 GCA_015478945.1 Trachelipus rathkii
CTAAGTAGTAATAAATAGTGTCCATAAGTAAACATTTGCTTCTTGGATTCTTCATTGCATACTCCGCTCTCTGTACTAGAGGTGAAACGCAATAAGAACCCAAAGTAAAGTTATTACATTGGAGACTGTCATTCTATTGAGACACCTTTGTGTCTTCAAAGAAGACTATTCCTACAATTAATAATTATTGTTGGTAATTATTACTATAATTACCATTAATAATTATTATTATTATTATTATTATTATTATTATTATTATTATTATATTATTATTATTATTATTATTATTATTATTATATTGTAGCTAGTATACTGCTTTCTATTATTATTATTATTATTATTATTATTATTATTATTATTATTATTATTATTATTATTATTATTATTATTATTATTATTATTATTATTATTATTGCTTTCGTAGTACTAGTTATAGAAAGTCTTAGTAGTATACTTTATTGTTAACGTTATCACAACAAATATTGTTGTTATTATTGTTTCATTATCTTCGGAAATTGACAGAGTTTTTTTCATCTTTGTCCACTTCCGAAAATATATATTTTTCAACTTCGAAAAATTATACTACATCTTGTTCGATAACGTGGTTACACATATTCGGAAATTCAGAAATAACTTCGTAATAAAAAATTATAATTTCAAATATTAAAGCGACTTCCATATAAAATAAACTTAGTCAACATAAAAAATAAATTTCAATTAAATTTAATACACGACAAAACTTTTTCGTCCCCAAAATCATCATAAATAAAAACTCGGTCCTTTTTATGGGCATTCAGTCTATATAGCAGTATATTACAGAGTCAATAATTATTCTTCATTCGTTGTATATATATATTAATTACTCTGGTCCACACGAGTCCACCGAGTATATATATATATATATATATATATATATATATATATATATATATATATTATTATATATATATATATATATATATATATATATATATATTATATATTATATATATATATATATATATATATATATATATATATATATATATATATATATATACAAATTTATATTCCACTATTCATTGGCTGCTTTCAAACTAATCGAGCGAAAGTGGTAACGCGCCTGAGATTTGTTTGAAAGCAGGAATAAATGTGGATTAAATTTGTGATCTGGTCTTCATTAGCCCAGCTACCTGGGACTGGGTCATAATCCCCACATTTTAAGTGGCGCCCAACGTGCTTTAACTCACGCCCCCATTTAGAAACATTTAATTTGCGCCACATTTTAAGTGGCGCCCAACTTTTGTGTGCCTTAATACTTGGCACACGAACCCTAAAATTCATAAAAAATTTCAAAATCATTTTTTTACTTAACAACCTTTTTGGCGCTTTTTTAAACTATTTTTATAATAATAGTTTTTTATATAAATTTTTATATTTTGTGACTTCGTGTCATTATATATATTAACCTTGAACATAAATTTTCCCCTTGAACAACTTTCACCCTTGAACAAAATATTAAATAAATATATTTTTTATTTTTTTTGTGTGGGAGCTTATGAGAGACATAGTCTGTCTCCAGTTCTTCACATCAAATTTATTAGCTCCATAGAGGGCATTTAATCAAAACATTTATTAAAAAATTTTCGGGGAATTTTTCAAATAATTTTCCCCTCAATTTAGGGGAATTTTTATTATTCCTTTAAAAACTTTAAAAAATTTATAAAATCAAAATAAAATAACAACTACAGTTATTTTCTTTAAAAAATATTTTAGTAAAAATATTTTTAATATTTAAAACTACAATATATATATATATATATATATATAAAAAATATATATATATATATATATATATTATATATATATATATATATATATATATATATATATATATATATATATATATATATATATATATATATATATAATATATATATATAAAATCTTTATTTATATAGATAAAATAATAAAAACGCTTTTTTTAGTGGCCTAGTTAAAACCACTATATATATATATATATTCAAATAAAATATTTTCATTCAATTGGAAGTTTTTTGAACTCCATTTATTTTTTTTTTACATTAGTAAAAAAATATTTTCTCTTGTTGTAATTGAAACATACGTTTTTTAAATAATTTTAAGCTTCATTATTATATAAAATCCGTTTGTGTAATATAAACACAATTACTTAATATTAAGTTAGTTTTAAATATTTCTAATAATAATAATATTCATAAAATTATTTATATATTTATATATATATATATATATATATATATATATATATATATATATATATTATATATATATATATATATATAATATATATATATATATATATATTTATATATTTATATTCCCTCGTCAAACCTTACAAGGTATTCATAACAAATTCAAAAAAACACAACGAGTGATCCAATATATATACATATTTTTTTTTAATAAAATAACTTAGTATACAATTTGAATATTTAGTGTCACGAGACACTCTTTCATGTATAAAATTTTATACAATATTCCAGCGCTTTATACCGGTACATCTGAAACCGGTTCATCGGTTCAACATTTTTTGTTGAACATTACAAATCAACATTTAATCTTATAGTTTGAATATTTTAATTTTTTTTGTGTCTCAAGACACATTTTTCTCTGTTTATATATTTTTAAATTTTTGATTAAAAATGGCTTCCCCCATGTCTGATTTATCAGATAGTGACCTCAAAGTCTATGGGGCACACAAAAAATCACGTAAAACATTACGGAGTCGTGCTACCAAGGCTATTAACGAGGCCAATAATAAATTATTAGATCCAAACACTCAAATTAAGGACTTAGAATATACTATAACTCACTTAGAAGAGTTAGATATTAAATTAGCTGAAATTGACGATAACATCGCCCAATTTTTGGACGATGAGAATTCACTGATCGATGATGAAGAGAATTACTCAAGGCATACCAACCTATTAAAAACCATTAATGACATTAAATATCAAATTAAAGACCTTACTAAACCACCTTCGCGACCAGCTTCGCGTCCTGCATCACCGATTGCTCCGGCTACCCCTAAAGAGCCGGAAGCATTTAAACGCCCCATTAAAAAACTACCTACTTTTAGTGGCAATATTTTGGAATATGCCTCTTTCATTGAATCATTTGAAAACTATGTCGGAAGTCAGAATTATTCTGACCTTAGTAAACTCGATTTATTATTGGACTGCCTTCAAGGCACAGCAAAACAGATGGTATCTGGTTATGCCATCACCGGTGATAATTATAAAGTTATTCGAAGTCTTCTTAAAAAGGATTTCGATAGCCCCGCAAAGGTCAAGGAGACCTTAATATTAAAATTAACTACATTAACCCCTCCCAAGTATGAATACTCTGATTTGTATGCTTTTAAAGCCGATGTACATTGCTATGTCGAATCTTTAAAAGTCAAGGGCATGACCGTCAATGACGATACTAGCTCTACTATATTGGGTGTTTTAATGGCCCAAAAATTGCCTTCACAAATTAAAGAAAAAGTTAAATGGGAACATGTCGGCAAAGACTGGACCCTTGATTTCCTTTTTGATATGTTAAACCAGGCCCTATCAGTTTTAGAGGCATCAGGTCAAACATTATCCAACAAGGACAATAAAAATCCCCCTAAAAAATCTGAGCATACTTCACCTTCCAATAATAAATGGAAGGGACAAGGGGCCAAACCCAAACAATCAACTATATTAAATACAAATGTAAACTCACCACCTCACAAGTCCAATAATAAATCAAACTATCAACCTAACCAAAATAAACCTAACTTTAATAACAACTTTAATAGGTTTAATAATAATAACCCCCCTAACCATCAAAACAGACTCCCATATTATAATAACAATCAAAATCGGCCAAACAATAATTATAATAACAATAACTTTCCCAATAGTCAAAATAATTTTATAAAATGCCGTTTCTGTAACAGCAGTCACTACACTGCCAACTGTAGTCTTTTAAACACCCTTGAACTTCGCAATCAATTAGTTAACAGTCATCGTTGGTGCCGAAAGTGTTTAGGTGCCAACCATCCTACACCTGATTGCCAAAACACTAAAAAGTGTTATACTTGTCAGTCCCCAGAACATCATACTGCTCTTTGTCCCCAATATAAAAAACCAGAGTATGTTACAACTGTACCCCAATCCGCTTCAAACCACTTAACCTCCACCTTGTTGGCTCAGAGCCACGGTGTAGCTCTTCCCATAGCGGATTTAAAAATAAATAAAGGAGACAAACCCATCTTGGTTCGAAGTATTTTCGACCAAGGATCTCAACTCTCGTTAATATCAAAATCAGTGGCTAAAATATTAAACTGTATTCCTCATTCCACTGTTAACATCTCCATAAACGGAATTAACAAAAAGGGCACCCCTTCAGTACATGATGTGGTCACCTTAAACATCAGTACCAAGGAGGGGGTGATCCCCATATCTGCTGTTATAGTAGATCGCCTTCCCAACGATCTTAAAATACCTGGGCTTGTAAAGACCACACAAATGCTCAGACAATATCGTATCCCCCTTGCTAATCCTTATCCAACTTCAGATATCATTACGGATATTGGGTTACTCCTCGGATCCGACAACCTCCCCCATTTTCTCCAATCATATGAGAAAATAAACAATGTAAATCTGTTAAAAACAAATGTAGGTAATATTATTTGGGGCAAATTACCCTTTGCTTCTGGTGGCACAGATTCTCAAGTCACTATTGTATCTTCTTTTAGGGCCGAAGTCCAATTTTTTGATCCTATAGTTAGTTTTAGCCATTCTAATCATAAAAATATTGATCATTCTTCCTTTCTCCCTATAATTGAGGAGGAAGAACCATTAGCTTTAAGTGAAAATCCTCCCCTCTCTATAACTGAGGCAGAGGACTCTTTAGAATTAAATCCTTCACCTCCCCTCGAAGATGCCGAGGGAGGGGAAGTTGTAAATAATGCGCATCAACTTTCATATTTTTCCCAAGAGGAATATTTAGATTTAGTGAATAGGTTTAAGGTTTTGTCTGCCTCGGACGAGGCTTGTGAAATTGTTTCCCCCATTAAAAGTACAAAAAATATGAATTTTGCCTCAACTGAGGCTGGTGATGAACATCACCTCTCTGAAAAAATTATTATTTCCCCCTCGAAAAGTACAAAAAATATGAATTTTGTCTCCACTGAGACTTGTGAGAACTCTCACACCATTAAAAATATTGATCAAAATATTTTATCTGCTTCAGCTGAAGCTTCTAGTACTGATTTTGCTTTAATAAAAAATATAAAAGATATAAAAAATTCCTCAGCTGAGGACTCTATCCCCCCTCCTTCTGTAATCACAGAGGAGGAATATAACAAAAACTCCATAGACGACTTGGATCGTTTATGGTCTCTCTCCCATATCGGAATATTACCTGATGAGCAGTTTACTTTAGCTGAAAAAACTACCCTTGAATCATTTAAGGAAAATTTGCGCTTTATTAATGGGAAATATGTAGTGTCATTACCATGGCGTACAAATCATCCCACTTTACCAGATAATTATTCTTTGTCGAAACGTCGACTTTATAGTGTACTGAAACGGCTCAGGACTGAACCCGAATTATTAAAATCATACAACGATGTGATAAAGGAACAGCTGTCCCTTGACTTCATCGAGGAAGTGAAACCTTCCACCCCCCTCCACCCTGAAGCCAAGTTACATTACTTACCTCATCATGGGGTGCGCAAAAATTCCTCTACAACTAAACTTCGTTTAGTTTATGACTGCTCATCCAATAACCCCAGTTTAAATTTCTGTTTGCACAGTGGTCCATCTCTGATAACAGATCTGGGAAAATTATTATTAAAATTTAGAATAAAAAAGTACGCAAGTTCCTCAGATATTGAAAAGGCTTTCTTAGGGATTCGTTTAGCAGAAAAGGATCGAGATTCAACTCGTTTCCTATGGGTCAGAGACCCCTCAGACCCCCAATCGCCTATAGTAACATATAGGTTTAAATCAGTACTATTTGGAGCAACTTGTAGTCCATTTTTATTGGCAGCATGCCTCCATCACCATGTAAATAAATCCCAAACGGCATACAAGGATGCCATATTAGAACAAATTTATGTAGATAACCTTTTCGGTACATTTGATACCGAGGAGGAAATAAAACAATATTTTTTTGAAACCAGATCCTTATTTGCAGAGGCTGGTTTAAATTTAAGAGAGTGGGCTTCCAACTCATCTCTCGCTACTTCTATGTTTCAAGAAAAAGAATTGGGCATAGAAGAACCTTGTTTAAAAATTTTAGGTATGGAATGGGATACCTCTTCGGATACCATGTCTTACCCCACTCGTAGCTTCGACCCAGAAGCCAATACCAAACGTAAAATATTACATAATGTTGCTTCTGCATTTGATCCTCTTGGTGTTTTGTCACCCGTAGTCATAAGAGGCAAAATGCTTTTACAAAAAATTTGGAAATTAAAACTTGACTGGGACCACAAGATTCCCAATGATCTTCAAAAAGAATGGAGATCACTTGTGGTTCAATTTGAACAATGTTTAAACTTAAAATTGCCTAGGCAACTTATATATTCAATTAATGTGGAACTCCACGCTTTTTCCGATGCATCTGGCTCTGCATACGGTACTGTGGTGTATGTAGTCTCTTGTGCAGACTCGACACCCATATCAAAAATATTATTATCAAAAGTTAAAGTATCCCCCATTAAAGAGCTTTCCATTCCCCGTTTAGAACTTATGGGAGCTCTATTATCATCTCGCATGTTAAAATTTATATTAGAAACGTTTGAAAACATATTAAATTTTGAGAAAATATATGCTTGGTGTGATAGTCAAGTCACCTTGCAGTGGATTTTCTCCCAAAAACAACTCCCCACCTTTAACCAGAACAGGGTGGACGAGATTCGGAAAAACGTTCCCTCTATAGAGTGGAAATACGTCCCTACTTCCGACAACCCCGCTGACCTTGCTTCCCGCGGGTCAGATTGTAAATATTTAGCTTCTGATTTATGGACATCAGGTCCAACTTGGCTCTTAAATCCCTCGGACTGGCCAGTCTGGAGGGAACATCCTTCTTCTTCACAAAATAAAGAAGAAGGAGGCGAAATTTTTTGAGGGGCTGGAGCCGGAGCCGGAGCTGGAGGCGAAATCTTTAGGGTGCCTGGAGCCGGAGCCGGAGTCGGAGGCGAAATTTTCGAGGGACTTGGAGCCGGAGCCGGAGTCGGAGCCGCAAAAAAAGACGCTGCTCCGGCTCCGGCATGTACAAAATTAAGTAATTATTTATTTGATTACTACAGGTTTTATATTATAATATATATATATATATATATAATATATATATATATATATATTATATATATATATATATATATATATATATATATAATATATATATATAATAATATAAATATATATAAATATATATATATTATTATATATATATATATATAAATATATATATTATATTATATATATATATATATATATAATAATATATTATAATAAATATATATATATATATATATATATATATATATATAATATTTTTCATATCTAATTTTTTTTTATCCTTAGATATTTCTATAGTTTGGGACATTGAGTTAAAAGTGTTTTTTCTGATTAAGCGGATATATATATATATATATATATATATATATATATATATATATATATATATATATATATATATATATATATATATATATATATATATATATATATATATATATATATATATATATATATATATATTTTTTTTTTTTTCAGAAATATGCTTATGTTTATTTATTGTTCAAAACTAAAAAAGGTTCTATACTTCTTTAGGTAACTTTAATTAATTAAGTTTATTATCCTTAAAAAAATCATGTCAACTAAACCAAAATCGAAAACACCTCATGTACTTGAATATTTTATTCTCTCTGAAGATAAAAGTACTTACATTTGTCAATTATGAAATAGTTAACACAGTTAATGGGAAACAGTCAGTTCGATCATGATTTAAAGAGTTTACCAAACCACCGTTACTCATGGGGGCCACAATTCATCTACTGGATCCTTTAAATTAATGGGACATTTAAAATGCTCTCATCCAAACATTGCTGCAATTGTTAAAAAGAAAGGTGAAGAAAAAGCTGTTCAGGATGAACCTTTATTTTTGAAAACTCATACTAAAGTGGATATTTCTTTCAATTGTTAAAAACTTGTTCTGTCTATGTCAAATGAAAAATTCAAACTATAATTGATTATAATGGTTGTTAAAGATAGTGACCCATTAGGATTTTTTGCAAGAGTAGGATTTAAAGCACTATGTGGAGACATGACTTCGAAACTGGAAGTTCCTTTAGACCGGGAAAATATTCGAAAAACAGTTCTAGGGGAAGAGGTTAAGCAAAAAATAAACTTAAAAATTGCTTAAAGGGACGCTTCTTGCATTTAAAAATGGATGCTTGCACAAGGGCAAAGCTAAATATTTTGCTATTAATATTAGATATGTGGGCGTAGATAAAAACAATATTAATAATACGTTAGGAGTAAGAGATACCAAATCGCAACATTTCAACTAATATATCCGAGAACTTGTTATTGACGTTTTAAAAGAATTCGAAATAATAAGAGGCAAGTATCTAGCTTAGTTACGGATAGCGCATCAAACATGATCAGTATGATTGAAAAATTAAATAAGGACAATGAGAATGAGGAACAGGAAGCTGGTAAATGTGATATTGATTTTATTGAATGTCAAAACAAAGATGTAATAGTTTGTTTTCAGAATGAACTTGAAAAAACTATGAAAAGACTATGTTCGATGACATTATCATTTCCCACACTGAAGGGGTGGGGTTTATACTTTTTTTTTGCAGCGCGGGGTTTTTTTCCCCAAAACTCTTCCGGTAAATCTTATAAGCAAGGCGAAAACAAACACAGCACGCGAAAATCCCAATATTAATGTAAGTTCTAAGCGTCAGCTGAAAGTTTCAATCTTGATCAATAAGAGACAAGATGGAGAAAGAAGTACATGTCTTATTGCTCGAAAGGCTTTTGCAACTAAAAGACCATATTAGTATGATGCTTGCCGGTACTCCTGAACTTTCTCTCTCCGATAGTTAGTGGGAACAAATCGAAACACTCAAAAAATATTCAATCAGAAGTCTTGACTGCAGAATTTTTTTTTTTTTTTATAGAGAATGGATTTTATCAAATGACATAAATTCAATAGAAAGAAGGGAAAGAATGTTAACTGAAAACAAAATATTTTTGTCGGCCATCTTTGTTGGTCCACAGTTCAGTATCTTCCTCAGAACTGAAGATCTGATATTAAAAGCTAGGAATGCTCTTTGTGAACTAGGACTTAAGATGAATAATACTATCGAGAAATCTGGGTCGGAGTCAGATAGTTCAGCAGTTTCAGGAATCCTCCCTTGTGGTATCTTGTCAGATGAAGAGGTAAAATTTGACCAATTGGATCATGCAGAAAAGCGACTGAAAAAAGACAATCTACCAGTAAAAACCCTTTAACCTAAAAATCCTCTAGAAATATACAATTTAGAATTCCACAAGGCATTAGACGAAATAATAAAAATCAACCGGAAATCAAAATTAACAGTTAATTAAAGAGGATTTCCCTACTATCCTAAAATTTTTCAAGATGCGGCTTACATAATTACAGCTTTCCATCCTAGTCAAGTGAATATTGAGAGCTTATTTTTTGCTTTAAAAAGTAATAAAATTGGATCTTAGGAGATCGCTAAAGGAGGATTTTATTGAAGAAGTTTTATTTTTAAGAAAATTGTTTTGGATAAATTTATGGTACATATGCTAGGGCGGCAGTTCAAAAGGAAATTATTTTAAAATTTAGGAAGAAAGTGAATTATAATATTTTTTTTTTATTTTAAATGCTTTTAATAAAATTATATGTTGTAGGTATATGATTGTAGGAATTAATATTATAAAGAGAAAATATTTAAAACTTTAAGGTGAAACTGAAATATAATTTTTCCGTTTTTTAAAAAAAAATAAAAAAAAAACTTTTTAGTAAAATTATTATACGTAAATGTACAGGCAGTTCATCGTTCGAAGAGGAATTGTATTAAAATTTAGGAAGAAAGTGAATTATTCTTTTTCTGTATTTCTTAAAAATCTTATTTACTATAAAATATTTTCTGTTTTTAATTCTAAGTTAATAAAGATGTCATTAACAAACATTCAATTTCATCAAACCATAAAAATTTTGTAACAGAGAATTAATGATTTCATATTTGTAAATGGAAAAGGAATTTTAGCAGAGGTGGGAGCCGGGGCTGGAGTCGGAGCGGAGCGGAGCAGGATAATTTTAAAATAGTGGAGCCGGAGCCGGAGTCGGAGCCGGTCAAGTTGAAGCTGGCAAAAAAGTCCCTACACAGGACAACCCTGCTGACCTTGCTTCCCGCGGGTCAGATTGTAAATATTTAGCTTCTGATTTATGGACATCAGGTCCAACTTGGCTCTTAAATCCCTCAGACTGGCCAGTCTGGAGGGAACATCCTTCCTCTTCACAAAATGAAGAAGAAAATTTAATAATCTCAGCTGTGACAGTTACTCCTGTTGAAAGTATACTGAACAGTGAGAACTATTCATCTTATAATAAAATTGTAAAAATAACAGCTTTAGTATTCAGGTTCATAAAAAATTTGAAAAACTCTGTAATTAAATCCCCTTTAAATAAATCAATTATAAAACCTGAATTCTCCCATCAACTCTCCATTGAGGAGAAACAAATTTCTGAGTCATATTGGATCAAATATATGCAAAGTCTGCATTTTCAGTCTGAATTAGACTGTTTAAAAAATAAAAAACCCCTTACACATCTGTGTAAACAGCTTAATATAATATTAGTAAATGGTATACTCAGGTGTGATAGAAGGTTAGGAAACTCCTTCCTACCTTATGACACCAAATTCCCTTATTTACTCCCAAATAATCATCATTTAATAAAACTCATCATATGGGACACCCATATGTCCTTTCATCATTTAGGAACCTCTGAGCTCCTTTTAATAATACGCAGAAAGTATTATTTTTCCCATATGAGAACTAATATTAAAAAGGTCACAAGACCATGTATTTTGTGTAAACGTTTGCAAGCTCTTCACTTTAGGTCTGCCCCTCTGGCTGCTTTGCCTAAAGTAAGAGTTATTAACACTAAGCCATTTACTATTTTGGGAGTTGACCTGACAGGTCATTTTATAATTAAAACTTCAAAAACAGCCACCACCAAATGTTATATTGTATTATTTACCTGTGCAACGACTCGAGCAGTCCATCTCGAGCTCGTTTTAGACAATAGCACAGAATCTTTTTTGAGATCATTCCGCCGCTTCATGGGTAGACGTGGTGTCCCTTCTGTTGTTTACTCAGATAACGCCACCTACTTTCATGCATCATCTGATTATTTGAAACAGTTACATAGTTTACCATCAGTAAAACAATTTTTTAATCAATACTCCATTACATGGAGGTTCAATCCTGCTCGTAGCAGCCACTACGGAGGATTTTTTGAGCGTCTCATTGGGTTAACCAAACTCCATTTGAAACGTACCCTTACTAATGCCCTCATCACTTATGATGAATTTTACACAATTATAATTGAAGTAGAGGCGGTTTTGAATTGCCGTCCTCTCACCTTTGTAGGGGATGACCTCCATAGTGAGGAACCACTCACCCCTTCTCATTTATTAACAGGGCATAAATTAAATTCGCTCCCAGTTCCAGAGGAACTTATTGAAATGGATCCCACATATTTAGATCCTATAAAAATTGGTAAACGCTACAAATACATCCTCTCCCTTGTAAATAAATTTAAAATTAAATGGGAAAAGGATTATTTATTAAATTTAAGGCAATCTTACAATAAATCTGATCGCCCAAATGTAACTGTCGGAGACGTCGTCCTGGTGGAAGATGACGGTCCCCGTTTAAAATGGAAAATGGGAATTGTAAAAGTTTTACACACTTCCCCTGATGGTTATGTACGATCGGTTTCCTTGAGTACGAGAACAGGTGAAATTACTCGCGCGGTCATTCATCTTTACCCCTTGGAAATTCATAGTAATATTTATGATTCTTCCACAGAAGAAGAATCACCCACAACATCAAGTTCTCCCCCTAGGAACCGCCGCCAGGCTAACATCCTGGCTTCCCGTCGGATCAAAGCTATATTCGATTCGAAATAAGCTTCGACGACAACCTTATTATCCATTTAGACAACATCAAAAAACTTATCATATAAATTCTCTTGCTATTGATCATTAAAAATAATCTATTAAATTTCTTACTTATACTTTAATTCAAACGTGAACTGTGTATTCCTCTCACCAGTGTCCCCGTGACTCTTCAAAAGTATTAAACTTATTTTGTACGGCATTATGGGTTTTATTACTTCAGGGTGCGAGTGCCGGGACTTACTGACTGTGTAATGTAATTTCAAGTGCCTTGTATATTCGTTTCAAAATACATTTACTCTCAGAACTAAAGGTGATGACCTTATAATATTCTTCGAGAAACAGTAGTCTTGGGATGGAAATTTCTTTGGGGGAAGGGTTTCCGTAATTCCCTTGACTTTGATACTGTTGGTGGTTCGGGATTATTAACCCACCTTTATCCTTAAAAAAGGAAAAGGAAAACCACCCCCCTGTTAATGAAATCAGTGTCATTGCCTTCTGTTAGTGGTGATATTTTGAAACTAGAGTATGCAAGACGTGAGAGTTAAGTTATATTACATATGCCTGAGTGTGACCCACTACCGACCCACTCAAATTTCCTATCCTTCAGACACAGTTCACTGGCGAATGAAAAGTATACTTATTTACTGTATTTTCTTTCACTAAAACTTACGAAAACAAATCATATTTCTTCTGTTGGATTCCTTTGGCTGGGGAATTTAATGTCGTAATTTATTTTAAATTACTTCATTTGCCACTTGTGGCCAGTTTTCCTTTTGGGTTTTGATGACTGGATTCGCGAGTGGTTGACTTGCAATCGTGATCAAGGGAATTGTGAATGCATTAGTCATCGTTATTTCCTCTTAAAAATTTGTAAATAATAATCTTAATAATCATTTATATATATAAAAATTAAAATTTATTAATGGAAAACTTGCTCTGAGTCGGTGCAATTTTAAACCAGAAATCTCAAAATACCATACCGTACACCATTGAAGACTCATAAGAGTAAAGTATCCTTTATAATTGGGCTACGCCCTTGAAATTCACAATATTAATTCATTTAATAATAAATAGTAAAAGTCCCAATTTTCTGACCCCTGGGTTACCTGTAACCCCTAAAATTGGGGTTAGGGGCTGGAGACCCCCCCATGTCATTTTTTGTTAAAAATTTCAACGGATTCTTCTTATTCATGTCAAAAACTATTATCGTACCAATTTTCAGCCAAAAACAATATATATTTCGATATATATATATATATATATATATATATATATATATATATATATTATATATATAAGTATATATATATAATATATATAATTATATATTATATATATATAATATATATATATATATATATATAATATATATATATATATATATATATATATATATATATATATATATATATGATTATATAATATATATATATTATATATTATGATATATTATATATGTATATCATGTATGTGTTGTAAGGTATATATATAATATAATTAACTTCTTCCTTCCACAAAATTGAGAAAAATGAAACCGATACAAACAACCGGTTTACATTTAAATTCCTTTTGACAACGTTTTGAAATTTCAAACTTCCCTTAATTATACAAAAGATATAGGACTACAATTTGATAAACTTTGACATTGATTAAAGTTATAATTTCGTAATTATAAACATAATAGCTCGCCTATAAAAATAGGCCTTCAATTTGAAGATTTTCATTTTTGTGAAAGTTTTCCTTTCCCCTCCTCGTTGACCAGGTGCTCATGAGTGGTCAGACCTGGTTAATATACAAATTGATCCCAACACTCCAACCTTTTACTTGTATAAATATCATTGACCTCCTTCAATCGAAAGGTCAAGTTTTGACCCCAACTGACCTTGCAATTTTTTCTATATCAAAGTATTAACACAATTAATAGGACCAGTATTCTTTACTGATCAATTTGGTAAAAGAATCAAGTCTCTAGCACAATTATGAGGCAAGATATGTTAATACTTTGATATAGAAAAAATTGCAAGGTCAGTTGGGGTCAAAACTTGACCTTTCGATTGAAGGAGGTATTTATACAAGTAAAAGGTTGGAGTGTTGGGATCAATTTGGTATATTAACCAAGTCTGACACTCATGGAGCACCTGGTCAACGAAGAGGGAGAAGGAAAACTTTCACAAAAATGAAAATTTTCAAATTGAAGGCCTATTTTTATAGGCGAGCTATTATGTTTATAATTACGAAATTATAACTTTAATCAATGTCAAACTTTATCAAATAGGTCTTATATCTTTAGTACAATTAAGGGAAGTTTGAATTTCAAAAACGTTATTAAAGATTTATTATATTATTATATTGTATCAGTTTCATTTTTCTCAATTTTGTGGAAGGAAGAAGTTAATTATATATATATACCTCATATATATATATATATACATATATATATATATATATATATATATATATATATATATATATATATATATATATATATATATATATATATATATTATATATATATATATATATATATATATATATATATATATATATATATATATATATATATATCTCTATATATATATATATCGAGAAATATATATTGTTTTTATTTTGAAATTCGTTTTGATAATAGTTTTTGACTATAATGAAGAATCCGTTGTTTTCAACAAAAAGAAAGCTGACCTTGAAGTCTCAGCTAACCCCCATTTTGAGGGTTACAGGTAACCAGAAATTCTAAATTTGGGACTTTTACTATTTATTATTAAATGAATTAATATTGTGAATTTCAA